>JASAMY010002308.1:0-115867 GCA_030248085.1 Paralinhomoeus sp. GSCO2_6 | reverse complement strand
TGCTCGTTAAAGCATACGTAACTGAACGCAGATCAAGGTGCATGAACATATATGTGAGCAACCATGCAGATTACAAAAAAGCCAATTATTATTAGCTGACTCTGAAGGGCTGATTAAAACAATTAGCCCACTGCCTATATGGGATTTATGGTGTGTCTGTTCATATGGCATAGTGCCTAATTTTTACTATCGAATGTAATCACTGGAGATGTAATGACACAAGAATAAAGCGTTACAACAAAAAAGGTGCAATGTTTTCCTGTATTGCAGAAGTGCATTGGTTGCATTGGTTGACTTCATTTGGCTTTTGCTGCAGCACTTTGCAGATTCGTCATTTTTTTTTTAAACTGAGCATTCACAGCATAATTTTATGACACATTGTATTGACGATGAGTCGCTACTGAGGACATGAAAATATTGTGAACATACAACACATGTACATACAAACAGATACACCGAAAAGCCTATGCTCCCCCCCCCACCCCCCGCCACATAGCATCACCACAGAAAATAAAACAAAACTTCTGCAAGTGAGTCTCAGCGCATGTCTCCAATTACGTTGTGGGTGTGTTGATATAAAATTTATTTAAAACAGAGTGGGTGTTACAAGCAATTCTTTAGTATTCATGCAAATGCGTTGGTTGACATGCATTGGCTTTGGTTGACATGCATTCCAACAATTTGCAGTTTCATCATTGCAGTCATTCATCATTGTACAAGTGCGTATTCTCAACATTACCATATTTTATTTCATGAGACAAATTGATGTTGAACCACTTTGGAGCACTTTGCAAGCAGGAGTCCTGAGTTGAAGTGGCTAGTCTATATTACTAAAGCACAATGTTTGTTTGTCTGCAACGCAGCCCAGAGAGTTGTGCTGGATGGATTGAGCTGAAATTTTGCATGAAGCTTCCGTGGGAAACTTCACCGTCAAATAGGGGCCGGATTTGCGATAGCTACCGTAATCTTTGAGTTATGCAAATTTCGCATACGTGTTTGATCGAATTTGAGAATTCAGTGTCAATTCTGCTTGGGATATATGTAATCGACCGTGCTGATCACGAATATCACATCCGTTTTCCAGTGCGATACCGTAATCGCGAGATACGACGCATTGAATATGCAAATTGCGTTTGATCGAATTTGAGAATTCAGTGTCAAATCTGCTTGGGATGTATGTAATCGACCATGGTGATCACGAATCTGGCATTCGTTTTCCAATCTGCTACAGTAATGACAAGATATAGCATTATCCTTTTCTACAGTAGTATGACTGTTTGTGGGTTCTGTCTGCAATGCAGCTTGAGCTGAAATTTTGTATGAAGCTTGCTTGGCACATTTTACCATCAAAATAAGAGTGGCACTACTGAAGCTATCGTAATCCATGCGTTATGCAAATATAAATAAATCATATGATAAAACAGCACATTTTATGCGTGCTTCTGACTTATCAGAAGTGTTTAGAGAACAGTTACATACAGATCAATGGTGTAGTGGTTATGATTCCTGTTACTTTTCTGGAGGTCCTGGGATCAAACCTCTGCCATAAAAATACTTGTAACTTTTTTGTTTATAACTGTTTTGTTTTACACGTGTTTATGCTATAAAAACTTCGAACTTTTACTATTTTTTACTTTGTTTTAAAGGTGTTAACGCTATAAAAACTTGTATTACACGCACATGCACGCACGCACGCACGCACGCGCGCGCGCGCGCACGCACGCACGCACGCACGCACGCACGCACGCACGCACGCACACGCACATGGACACGGACACGCGCACGCACATGCACGCACATGCACGCACATGCACGCACGCACGCACGCTCGCACGCACGCACACGCATGCACATGGACATGGACACATGCATGCACGCACGCGCACGCTCGATCGCACGCACGCATGCAGAGTTGCACGCATGCATGCACGGTTGCGAGAGCAAAACGTTTTTGAACATACAACACATACAAACAGACCCCCCTAAAAGCATATGCTCTCCTCCCCCCCCCCCCCGCCACATAGCATCACCACAGAAAATAAAACAAAAGTTCTGCAAACGAGTCTCAGCGCATGTCTCCAATTTACGTCGTGGGTGTGTTGATATGAAATTTATTTAAAACAGAGTGGGTGTTAGAAGCAATTCTGTAGTATTCATGAAAATGCGTTGGTTGACATGCATTTGCTTTGGTTGACCTGCATTCCAACACTTTGCAGTTTCATCTGTGCAGTGATTCATCATTGTACAACTGAACTGAGTATCCTCAACATTATTTTATTTCATGAGACAAATTGATGTTGAACCATTTTGGAGCACTTTGCAAGCAGGAGTCCTGAGTTCGAAGCGGCTAGTATTACTAAAGCACAATGTCTGTCTGTCTGTCTGTCTGTGTGCAACGCAGCCCAGAGAGTTGTGCCGGATGGATTGAGCTGAAATTTTGTATGAAGCTGCCGTGGGAAACTTCACCATCATTTAAGGGCCGGATTTGCGGTAGCTACCGTAATCCGTGACTTATGCAAATTGAGCATACGTGTTTGATCGAATTTGAGAATACAGTGTCAATTCATCTTGGGATATATGTAATCGACCGTTCTGATTACGAATATCACATCCGTTTTCCAGTGCGATACCGTAATCGCGAGATATGACGCATTGAATATGCAAATTGCGTTTGATCGAATTTGAGAAATCAGTGTCAAATCTGCTTGGGATATATGTAATCGACCGTGGTGATCACGAATCCGGCATTCGTTTTCCAATCTGCTACAGTAATGACAAGATATAGCATTATCCTTTTCTACAGTAGTATGACTGTTTGTGGGTTCTGTCTGCAATGCAGCACAGAGTTCTGCTGGATGGATTGAGCTTGAGCTGAAATTTTGTATGAAGCTTGCTTGGCACATTTTACCATCAAAATAAGAGTGGCACTACTGAAGCTATCGTAATCCATGCGTTAAGCAAATATAAATAGATTATATGATACAATGTAATACAGCAGATTTTACGCGTGCTTCTGACTTGTCAGAAGTGTTTAGAAAACAGTTCCGCACAGATCAATGGTGTAGTGCCTATGATGTCCGTTACTTTTCTGGAGCTCCTGGGATCAAACCTCTGCCATAAAAATACTTGTAACTTTTTTGTTTATGACTTTTTTGTTTTGCACGTGTTTATGCTATAAAAACTTGTATCACAGCACACGCACATGGACATGGACACGCGCACGCACATGCACGCACGCGCACGCGCACGCACGCACGCACGCACGCACGCACGCACGCACGCACGCACGCACGCACGCACGCACGCACGCACGCACGCACGGACTCGCGAGTGGGCGCACGCACGCATGCGCGTGTATGTTTTAGCGTTTTAGTGGTGCGTTGTTTTAGTTTTTCTTGGCGTTGAGCACTGATCGTCGACGCATTAAACGTAATAAATAAAATATTGTGGTGCGTTTCGCCCGGTCCAATGGCCCAATGAACTTGGATTTCCCCGAAAAAGGAAACGGCTGAAAACAATTGATGCGTCCGCGTCCGCTGCTGCATCCGATAAAAACTTTCTTAATTTTAGACTTTGCTTAGGCTTAGTCCAGACTTTGCTTAGGCTTATGCTTTGGCTTTGATTTGGCTTAGGCTTAGGCTTCGCTTAGGTTTCGGACGCAGCGGACGCGGACGCAACAATTGTGCTTTGCCAAAAAAAAAGACGACGTAAGGAAGACACAAGCCCAAGCCCGCCGAAAACCGCCCGCCCACGGCGCGCTGGAATAGAATCGGAAGCGTCGGACTGCGATCCTAGCTTAGACCAGGTCCAAAGGCCTTGCGCCTGCAGATCAAGGTGCATGGATGAACATATGTGAGCAACCATGCAGATTACAAAAAAAGCCAATTATTATTAGCTGACTCTGAAGGGCTGATTAAAACAATTAGCCCACTGCCTACCGTAAATCCTCCAATAGTGCCACCCGGGCACTATTTTTTCAACCTCTCCTTACCCGGGGGCACTATTGGAGGGGGGCACTATTGGAGGGGGGGGGTTGTATTGGAGGACTTACGGTATATGGGATTTATGGTGTGTCTGCTCAAGATGGTATAGTGCCTAATTTTTACTATCGAATGTAATGACTGGAGATGTAATGACGCAAGAATAAAGCATTGCAACAAAAAAGGTGAAATGTTTTCTTGTATTGCAGAAGTGCATTGGTTGCATTGGTTGACTTCCTTTGGCTTTTGCTGCAGCACTTTACAGATTCGTCATTGTTGTTTTTAAACGGAGCATTCACAGCATGATTTTATGACACATGACAAGTGCATTGGTTGCATTGGTTGACTTCCTTTGGCTTTTGCTGCAGCACTTTACAGATTCGTCATTGTTGTTTTTAAACGGAGCATTCACAGCATGATTTTATGACACATTGTATTGATGATGAGTCACTACTGAGGACATGAAAATACCGTAAATCCTCCAATACAACCCCCCCCCTCCAACAGTGCCCCCCCCCCCCTCCAATAGTGCCCCCGGGTACGGCAAGGTTGAAATAATAGAGCCCCCCCCTCCACTAGCGCCCCCGGGGGTACGGGGTATGTTGTGCCATGTGCCTTTTATGGGCAAAAGTATAGTGGTCGGTACCTTTATATCGTGTATACACACTACTACTAACCAATAATAGTACGTTTCAGCAACTATTAACGGTAAATCAACCATTAAATGTGGCAAAAGTGATCAAAATCACCGAAAAATCGGCAATTTTGACAGCGAAACTAGCATTACCATTCAAAATTTTTAGGTTGAAATAATAGAAGCCCCCCCTCCAATAGTGCCCCCCCTCCAATAGTGCCCCCGGGTAAGGAGAGGTTGAAAAAATAGTGCCCCGGGGGCACTATTGGAGGATTTACAGTATTGATACTGAATCACTTCTGAGCACGTTTTTAATGATGAATGACAAACGACAAAAGAGATGAAAGGTTTCTCAGATATAGCAACAGTCTCTGCCTATTCTCGCCCCCAACCCCCATTGGTCATTGAGCTACTCGACCTTTGGGAGCCTCTGGGCGATAAACTATTTTCGGGCTCTCCCATTCTCTCCAGCCCCCCTCCCCCCTTGCATCGGTTCATGGTCTCCTTTGTGTGCGCGTTTCGTGTATGTTTCGGATTGTTCGTGTTGGGTTGCGAGAGCAAAACGTTTTTGAACATACAACACATACAAACAGACACACCGAAAAGCCTATGCTCTCCCCCCCCCCTCGCCACATAGCCAGAAAATAACTTCTGCAAATGAGTCTCAGCGCATGTCTCTAATTTACGTCGTGGGTGTGTTGATATGAAATTTATTTAAAACAGAGTGGGTGTTACAAGCAATTCTTTAGTGTTCATGCAAATGCGTTGGTTGACATGCATTGGCTTTGGTTGACCTGCATTCCAACACTTTGCAGTTTCATCATTGCTGTGCTTCATCATTGTACAAATGAGTATTCTCAACATTATTTTATTTTATGAGACAAATTGATGTTGAACCACTTTGGAGAACTTTGCAAGCAGGAGTCCTGAGTTGAAGCGGCTAGTATGAGTAAAAGAAGGAGAAAGCGTTCACTTGTTCGCAATGTCGAGCATCTTGGCGCTGCCGTCGAGGCCGTCCATGCTGTGGAACCCTGCGGTCTTCAGCTCCTGGGCGTCCATCCCTGGACGACACGACCGTTCACTACACTATCTTTCGCCATAAAAGTCTGTTGTTCTTTTTTGCGATTTCTACCTGTTCCTGTGCCGACCATAAGAATGTGGTCTTCCCTGCGCAAGTGCCTCTTGCAGACCTCGGCTAGTTGCTTGTGAGCGAGTGTCTAAACCATTGACCGAATGCTCGCTGTCCTGTGTATGGGAAGCTCTGCACAAGGCAGCGTGACCTTGTACAGATCGATCGTATGGAACAGAGCGTGACAGTGATTGTTTTGCAATTAGGTATATGATTAGTGGTCGAAGACTAATTCCGATCATGAGAGCAAGTTTCAATGTTTGCAACGCACACTTTTTCAATAAGGAAATAATCATCGGGCGACTGAAATTGTAGTTCGGGTGACTAATATTGCACTTCTGGCGACTAATCATATGCACTGGCGGATCCAGGATTTTTTGACAGGGGGGGGGCAAGCTCAAAATTTTTCTTCGGCTTAAATTTAAATTGAGAAGAGCTAAGATTTCGCGCGTTTGGCGCCGCAGCCCACTTTTTCGCATGTTTTTTAACACTTAAAACAGGCAGTGGTGGTACAAACACACAATTTGTATTTTTGCGGTTCTTTAGGTTGTTTTTAGTTGAACACGTGAGACATTTTGTTCGAATTTATAAAATCTCGCCGCAGGCGAAAATTTCAATCTTAGCTGCCGCATTCCTTAGAATTTCAAGGAATTTAGCATTAGTTGGGGCCAAAAGTATGCACAAAAGTGCGCGCCGCAGGCGAAAATTTGGGTTCCCAACCTACACGAACATTATTTTGTTGGGGAAAACAGTCACATTAGGTCAGCTTGCATCCCTTTCCCCCCTTTACGTGCTTTACGTGCATCTTTATTTTAGATGGGCGAGCTAAAGCACAATATATAGAACCAAAACCTTAGTCCAAACGCAGTCGTCCATACACTACAGCGCCGCAGGCAAACATTTTCAGGTTATGAGTGCGTAAATCCATGGGAAATAGGCCAATATTAGCCCGATTTGTCCCTCTTCCCTCTCGTCTTGGCCCCTTCTGCCCCCTTGCCCTGCCCCCGCGACGTTCTCTGCCCGCGAACCCACTGCCCCCAGCCCCTTCTCTGCCCCCAACGCCTGCCCCCCCTGCCCCCCTTTTGCCGACCACGACAGGTGGGGGCATGCCCCCCCGCCCCCCCCCCCCCCCCCTTTGGATCCGCTAGTGATCATATGCGACTAAACCTTTCAGTTTGGGATTACAATTTTAGTTCCCCAATAGATTAGCGTCCTCTTTCAATTGGTTCACTTGGCACCCTAATTCAAGTACCGTTTTTTTCACTCGTTTGCAGCTGCCGAGTTGACTCACCTCGGGCGCCTTGAGGATGTCTTCCTCGTAGTCTGCCGCCCAGGAGTCATAGAAGTTCTCCACTTCTTTCGGGCTCATGTGAAACGCCGACTCGGCCGCCGCCATGTTCTCGAACGCTTTGTCCTCTTCGCCAAACAGGCGTTCGTTCGTCTCGCACCGAACGATTCCTGCTCGCGCGCGCTGCCGCGGCCGCTCGGCGTGAAGAGAAGAAGACAGGGAGAGAACTCGACTACACAGGCAGAGAAAAGTTCAGTCTCGCGCGTCCGTTACTTACTGCACTGAGGCGTTTTGCCAAACTTTCTCAGCAGCACGACAGCTCCGCGGCGCGACAATAATCTTCGGAATAGTTGTGCGGAACGCGCACGGTCTTCCTATAGTCCCTCCCCCCCCCCTTCCTAAATGACAACAACAACAGCTATCAGGAAATCATAAACGGTTTGTTCTTCACGCAACATTGACACCATGGATACAGAAAAGGTTGCGGAGGACAAGAGTTTGATTGGTGTGGTCACTGTTTCACGAGCAGGGCGACGCCTCCTCCCAGAGGCAGAAAGGAGGCGAAGACGCGGTAGTCACTCTTGATCCGCTCGTTCAGTCGGCGTGCGGCAACGCCTGCTGCCAACGGACCAGTCGACAGCACGTCCCCGTCTGCCAAAATCTGAAATGGTCTGTTGATGTTGTCCCAGCAGCCACCGTGCGCGTGCCGCGAATGCCTTGTGTCAGAACAGCATGTGTTTAGGGTTGTAACGGCAAAATTACTGACATTGTTCACTAGCAGGAGGCCGCCCGATCTCAGAAGCTTGACGCAAGACTCGTAATCGAGCAGGCGTGCCGATAAATCCATGTCGTCTAGCAGAATGAAGTCAAACTGCGCCGAGCCTTGCTGCTCCAGGGTGGCTAAAGCTGACTTGATTGCGACTATACGTTATAAATTGGTACGCTAACTTGTGCAAGCACTAACCAAGACTGGTCTGAATTGACTCTCGGTCCCTAAAATGGATCTTTTTCCTGAGAGTAGGGCTCTGGTCCGCGAATTTCTTGCCTACTGCGCGCCAATCGGCGGCTAGAGCCGGATACTCTAAGCCAATGGTCGTGCCGCTGTACTGAGTCATGGACGCCGTACTCAAGAGCCCCAAGCCCGTGTACACGCCTGAACGTCGTCTACTGCTCTGCTCAAGGGCAAACAAACGCTTGGTGCTTACATGCATACATACCAACGACTAATGTGTGCTTGGGCTGCATGACGCGCGTCAGAGACGTAATGAGATGCGCCACTTCTGTAGGCAGCACCCGCAGCTGCCAGTTAGGCAGCGTTCTCGTGTCCTAAACCGGTTCGAATCTGCTCAGCTGCACTCCTGGCCGCTCCTTTACCAGCATTAGCAGCTTCATCGACTCGGTGACCGGCTTGTGCAACGAGTAAAGATATTGGAGCATCTTGTTCTTGGTTGCAAAACTCTTTGTTGCCAAGTAGCACTTTGCGCTTGAATCTTAACGAACGACGAACGATCAGCGTTTTTGCGACGCTGCACAAAGAGTTTGTGATTCCAACCGCAGGTCAGTGACGCCACCTTCTTCAAAGGGTTTGCCGTACTCGTTTCAGCCGCCAGGGATGTTGGACCACGCGCAGGGACGCTCTTTGCAGCATGGTAGGTTTCGATCAGTTCAGCGGACTCGCCATACTGGCATGCGTTTGAAAGGTAGGTACGGTACCCTACATACAATGTAGTTCTTTTTTTCATGCCAACAGGGATTTACACTCTGTTGTCTTGTATTGCATTGCATTTGATACGGCAAAATTCCAGGCGCATGCAAAGTGGTGCTTGACGGGTGGATTGACCACAGACTGTCGGTAGAGTTGCCGAACCTTGTCGTTGATTTGACTCAAAATACCCTTGACCCAGGGACTGCCGAAGTTACCATTGCTTGCAGTCTTCTGCAGAATTTCCAGCTTTTGGGTCGCGATAAGGTTTTTTTTAATTCACCTTTCTTTTCAATAACTTTCGTTTCCTTTGTCGGATTGTTATTTTTTTTTTTTTTTTTGAAATTTGGAACACTTATATTCAAGAACTTGGGATTTTGTCTGAAAAAAGAATCGTCGAATTCGGTTGAGGATTCCGAGAGTTATGGCGCTCCAAATCAGATGTCGCTTTTTGGGCAGATTTCGCATGGCGATCAACCTGGGCCGTTGGGTTGGTATGGAGTGTGGGAGGGCGGATGGAGAGGGGGGGGGGGTTAAACGTCGAGCAGCAGCAGAGAATACTGTGCGCCGACGGTATTAGACGACAAAAGCTAAGTTTGGCGTTCGAAATTTGGCATACAGTACTGGATAGTTACGATTCAAACGGTTTAGTTTGCAAAATCTGTACAGAAAGCGACATCTGATTTGGAGCGCGATAACTCTCGGAATCCTCAACCGAATTCGACGATTCTTTTTTCAGACAAAATCCCAAAGTCTTGAGTATAATACTGACTGACTTGAGTAAAGTATGACCAAATTTGGAAACAATCCGACAAAGGAAACAAAAGTTATTAAAAAAAAACACCCTTTATATACCAACCCAAATACTGTACATACGTACACGTGCACATACGCTGTACACGTAGAATTGTATGTGCGATTCTAACCTGTGGATTGTCTTTTTGGGGTCCTAGAACTACTGCCCAAGGCTTCCACCAGATCAATTTGAACGAAGCAATCGCAACCAACTGCTAGTAAGCAAACCGGGAGGCAGAAGCGCAGCAGCCACATCCCTTATGGAAAGGTAATGTACAGCCAACCAAGACACAGGAACTTCGGAAGTACAGATGCGGAGTAGTTCGGCGCCTTTAAAGGCGTCCAGTGCGGTTTGTCTATCGCGACACAACAACTCGTTGTTGACATTGTGTTTTCATCGAAGGCCGCTCGCGTGCCACCGCGGTCGGCGTCCCGCACTCGGAAGTGACACCGCTGACGAGAGGCACTTAGCGCGCCACACACACACACTACGGAGGAAGGCTTTCAACGAACGAACGAACTCCACACACATGTCTTCTACGCAACGCTGCGGAGCCGGGGGTCGCCAGGCAGAGCAGGGGGGGGGGGAGTAGTCCTTCGAGGTTGCGGGACCCTGTTCCTAAAATTTGGGGGTAAATCGGTCAATCCAGACTAGGAAACTGGCGCTGCAAAATAGAGTACAGGGTATAGGCGACTTCAGCGGGACGCAGCGTCACTCCGATATGCTTCGTCATTTCGTCCTCCTTCATCATATACGAATACACTGACAAACTAGCTGACACTAGCTGCAAACCTTTTTTCCTGAATTTTTCAAAACTTTTAATTGTCGGTATCCATTATGTGGTTCAAATTCCGAAAGTTATGAAAGCGTCCTAGACTCGCATTATGAAACTGTTTACGAAACTCAAAAAAAAATATTTGGGTTTTACTCGGCACTTTGTGGAGATGTACTTTTGGTGGAAACTGCTGCGTTTAGGGGAACGCTGTTGATACAAGAACTGCTGTGCGTGTGTAGTGGCAATCGTAGCACCCCAATATATCGCTCTGATGGAGGCTTGAATCAGAAGAGGTCGTCTTAAACTCGGGTCGGTGTGTAACTACGGTATTTCTGTTTCAAATAATTGTGAGTGAGCTGAGCAGAGACAGCTGACTGACCCGCCAATTATTTGAAAAGTGCATGGGTCGCTCGACTGCGAACGATTCGTCCTATTATTGGGAGTGTGAACGGCAGAATTGTGACTGTGAGC
The DNA here is from genome assembly GCA_030248085.1 of Paralinhomoeus sp. GSCO2_6. Taxonomy (NCBI): domain Eukaryota; kingdom Metazoa; phylum Nematoda; class Chromadorea; order Monhysterida; family Linhomoeidae; genus Paralinhomoeus; species Paralinhomoeus sp. GSCO2_6. Next base: position 105,092 of record JASAMY010002308.1, on the reverse strand, counting down.
ATGGAATTCTTACACAATTTCTTCGGTCATTTCTTTTTTTATCTTTGCACTGGACTGCGACGACTCAACTGCAACTGACACGAAGTCCGCAACTGCAGAATACGGTACACGGTCTAATGATGGTCGCGCTCGCGGCCGCAGAATACATCCGGCAATTGGGCAACCGGCAATTGACTGCTGCGGAAGCTGCTTTTCGATGACCGACCACAGGAAGCAAAACATTTTAGTTAGACGAAGAAGACGAAGACGCTGACTCAATTGGCCTGCAGCAACTTGGCACCAACAGCGGCAGCAACTTTGGCGGGAAGGAACTGTTTCCATTCCTCGGCTCACAGAAGCTCCGAACGGAACAACAGGTTTCCTAGGTTTCAATTGCGCGCCTGGCTATGAATTTTTCTACCCCCTGAACAAATGCAAACTACCCCACCGAATGCAATGTCACTACCCCCCTGAATAAAACTATTTACCCCCTAATTGCAACTACCCCCTGAACAAATGAAAATACCCCTCCGAATAAATGAAACTACCCCTTCAAATAATTCCAAGTACCCCTACAAGAAATGCTTTTCTGCCCTGCGCTCAAAACTACCCATCCAAATAAATGAAACTACCCCTCCCAACGAAGGCTTGGAACCAAAAAGACATCAAGGATACGGAGGTTTTAAGTAAAGCGAAGGAGCTGGAAGTATATATCGAGCGCGACCGTTTCTCTGCTGTAGGAGGGGCGGAAGATATGGTTCCGGTGCTCTTGGGGCGTGAAAGTTGGCGCTCTGACCTGTCCGGTGCGCAGCCATCTGCTGCTCCACGCCGACTCACAGTGTGTCACGTGGATGCAGAGCAGCGTGGCTCACGAGCACCGGATGCGCGACGGCGCGGCCCCAGGAGACCGCGGCCTCACTCTACTGCAGAAAGAGAACATTGACAAGCAGCTGCAAGATGGTGCGGCATTCTCTTTTAATGATACAATTGTACGTCTAAGCGATTGCATGTCAATGTCATAGGCATTTCCAAGCCCAACTTTATCCTGGACAACATGCGATCTGCTGGCCTTGAAGCGCCGAAATCAAAGGTCGTCAGCTATACCTGCAGCGCGTCAGGGCGGCCAGCAGTCCGCCCATCGTCAAGCTATCTCAACTGCGTGAGTGGTGCGCCAGCAGATGCGCCGACGTCGCCAGCCTTGGACCGGACATTCCTGCAGTTGTTTCACTGGTACATTCATGACTTGCGGTACATATATGTGTGTGTTGTGTTGTGTGTATGTGCAGGTTTGAGGGATACGCACAGTGGACGCCGTCCACGAACAACGCTTTGGAAGCGAAGAATGGCGTCATCAAGAAGGAGTACATCCTGCGCAAGCGCCTCTCCATGGGCGAGTTGCTGCCGAAGATCGAGACGATGGTGGGCAAGTGGTCGAGTCACTACGACCCCACAGGTTAGTCGCCTCGCCCCGCCCCGCCCGCCGTGCGCGCTACACTTGACACACAATGGAGTCATGATGCAGGCGCCAACCACGCCAAGTTCGCCACTGAGCCTGAGCAGCTGCTGAGCGTGTGGACGCAGGCGTGGCACCTGTCGCGCACGACCAGACTGCAGCCAGTCCGCGAGGAAGACGGCTCCGTCTCGTACTACTTTCCCCGTTCTGCCGGGCCGGCTCTGGAACAACAGCAAGTCGCTGACTTCCGCGCCGAACTCGCAGCCAAGGACTGGGCGTCGTTTGACGCCTGGAAAGAGGCCCGCTTCTCCTTGTGGGCTGCCCACTTCTCCGACGACGGCAGCTGGACGACGGCGACGTGCACCTGCCCCACTTTCCTGAAGAAGTGGTGGTGCAAGCATGTGGCGTGCACCGCTGTCCGCCTTCGGCTGCTACAGGTCCCCGAAGCAGCTAAGGACGTGCCTTTGGGACAGAAGAGAAAGCGCGGTCGACCCAAGAAAGTGCGAGCCGCTCTGATCCGTGACGACTGAGTTGTGAATGTCGCTTTCAAAGTCGTTACGCTGGCTATTGCAAAGACACTCATTGTTACGCTTGTCGGAGGTACTTGATAATGTTATTCGTGTGACGTTTGTGGCGCTTGCTTGCTCGACACACTTATTCAGGGGGCAAGTTCATTTAATCGGGGGAAATCTCATTTGTTGGGAGGGGTAGTTTCATTTATTTGGATGGGTAGTTTTGAGCGCAGGGCAGAAATGCATTTCTTGTAGGGGTACTTGGAATTATTTGAAGGGGTAGTTTCATTTATTCGGAGGGGTATTTTCATTTGTTCAGGGGGTAGTTGCAATTAGGGGGTAAATAGTTTTATTCAGGGGGGTAGTGACATTGCATTCGGTGGGGTAGTTTGCATTTGTTCAGGGGGTAGAAAATATTTTAGCGGTTTGAATTGCGTGACTGTGCACCAGTAATGCTTTCTAGACGTCTCGAGACCGAAAATGGACGGATCGAACGGATCGGCGCCTCAGTGGACGGCTGCGGCTGAAGTCCGCCGTTTCGGTTCCGATTCCGATGTCGAGTCGCGCTTCCGGTCCCGAGGTGCGTTCCAAGAGTTTCTGGACTCGGTCCAGATTCTGTCCCAGACGATGGAAGCCGACCCAAGCGTGCTGCAGCGCATTCTACAGGACGCCAACTCGAGCACGCTTCGAACCACCCCAGAAGCGGTTTTTTGAACGGTTCTTTGTACATACACCTACCGGTAGGTGCATGCATGCAATGCAGAGAAACGTGGAGACGGCAGTGTAAGCGCTGCTAGAGAAACGTTCAGAGGTCAAGAGCACATGCGTATCGTATGTACACGTACGCGCCACTGAACACGGTGTGTATATGCGCTGTACGGATGCAATCAGGGTTGGGAATGTCGCGACTGTTCTTTCACTGTTTTTCCATGTGCCGAGAAAAAGAACAGAAGTAGGAACTACCAGGATTCTATCAGATTTTTGTTTTGAAACAGGAATGTCTATAGAAATCGTGGAACATTTATGTATGTACCTAGGGATCAAATCAGGAGTTCGCTCGACAGACCCGAAAGTGATCCTTGAGCGTTCACTCAATAAGCGGTAAAGTCGTGGTACTATCGCTGCACTGATAAAAACTAATCAAGGTTCAAGTCATATATGTACCTTCTCGCAGTCACAGAGCCAAAGTATCCCAGCGCGACCACAACTTTATTACCCCAGTCCGCTTATTTTGTGCCACCGGCTCGGAGCCTCGTGACGGAATTTGAGCAACGCGCGCCCTCTTTTTAGTGTCATCTAGTGGCAACTATCAAATGTAGTTGGACGTTCGTGAAGACTGATGTTATCCCGTTGCCCCTACATATACCAACTGTACATCAATATGCGTTGCTTGAAAATGACATTTAAAGCCTAGGCGAAAAAAAAAATAATTTTTGTTGTTGACGAGTTGTCCTTGGCGGCGAGTCGGCGAGACGGCAGCGGAGTCGGAGAGTTGTCCTATTCCGTCTTAATCTTTTGAAATGGTTGCAGACCGCTTGTAGTTTGGACACCAACCGTTGCAGACAGTAAATGCTTATACCGCCTCACAGGTGTACGATACCTATGGCAACTGACCTGTAAAAAGTGCTGAGTATGAGACAAAAAATAACACAGTTGAATATTTGAAGACTTTGCGATTTTTGCGGCGCTCGTTGGATATCCCAACCCTGGGTTCAGTTAAATACGCAAGCTCTGGTATGGACATGTCGTAGGCGCAAAGATTGGGGTACGGAGGCTGCCTGTTGCCCGTCATCTGCGTCGACACCGTCCAGACTGGCGAAGCACTCAGCAGCGCAAGTCCCGTCGTCGCCGAGCGTCTCCACGAGGTGGCCTGCGCCATACATATATTCTCCGATGCTACCCCGGGGTTTTGTTTCGGCTACTGTTTTGTTTCGAGCCCTATTGGGCGAGGGGTGGAGTGGGGGATGGGGGGGGGTGGGTACACTATTGCAGAGAGGCACAATTGCTTCGACTTTTCGTGTGAGGCGGGCACTGTTGGAGATGGTGTTGGCGCACACCTCTGCAGGGAGCCCCCAACACGCAGCGTCGTGCCAGCGTGTGAGCCGGCGCGCTCTACGACGGGGACGGATGGCTCGTCTACTCTTCTCTAGCCACGACGACGGCGCCCACTGCGGACCGGCCCACTTCCCCCTCGCAACCGGACACTGACACCCAGTGATTGCTTCTTTGCGAAGTACATACCGTTCGTTGCATTGCGGGTTTGTTCGTCTGTCGACTTTTCGTCTGTCGTTGCTTTTCACCACTAACCGCGACAACTCAGTGCAGCTGCTACAAAGTGCTCAGAAGTGGTTCTATATCATGTATCATCAAAAAATAAAACAAGTGCTCAGAACGCTCAGTTGAGATGCGAAAATAATAACAGCGGAGTCGACCGGAGCGCTGTCAGGGGCCACCGAGCAGCCGAGCGCCGCCGTCGCCGTCGAGCGCGCGCGCACTGTGTACGTAGCTGTGGGCGTAGGTGAAGCGTAGGAGTGCGCCGGTGTAGGAGAGGTTGAGGGGACCAGCGCAGTCTGTAGCCGATAGCCGATGCATAGTGTAGAGAGGACTAGGGAGGCACAGTAGACCGAAGTTTCTTACACACCACGAGTGACCACAGAAGGGGTGAGAGGACGCCCTCTGGGGTCGGCCACGCCTGACGCTGAGTTGACTACCTTCGAGCAGTCCCCCATGGTGGCCGCGGCCTGGCGCTGCTTGAGCATGCTCTCCACACAGGTGACGAGGGCCGGCGGTGTCGCGCGGTCCTGCAACGCCTGCGAGATCGCTTGGAAGGGGGCATTTGACAATGCCCCCTCAATATCAAAGAAGGCCGCCATGGCAAACTACCCGGCCTCCAACGACTGGCTGAGACGGCTCACGAGCGAGTGAAGAGCCGTCTCAGTAGACTTACCCACTTGATACGCGTGCTGACACGAGTGCAGTGGACTTTGAGCCAGGACAGTGTCCCGTAGGAACCTGTCGACGAGCCTTTCGAGCGCCTTCATAAGGAACGATAGTGGCTGATAGGCCTGAACGACTTTGCATTCCCGTACTCTTCTCTGGCGGGGTTTTCTCTCTCTGTCGAACCGATGGTTGGATTGGATTGGATTTGCTTTCAGAAGGATTTGCTGGATAATTCAGAAGGCGTGTACGTTCCAGCTTTGCAAATACAGTACCGTATAACCATATTGACGTATTACTGTATTTCTGTATATTAGTATTGTCGGCATGTTTTTGTCGCTGTAGTCGGCCAAGCGTCGTTCGTTCGTTAATTCCCACGCGGGGAATTAATTCCCTGCTGAAACTGCCGGTTCCTTGCCCACTATGCAGAGTGTACCTATACGCATGCTGAAGGCCGCGCACGCCAGGTTTCATTCAATGAGCGGGACTTGCTAGCTAGCGGAAATGGCTTTTCATCGTTGACTATACAGGCTGCAGGCTGTTTTTTTGTCCGTTCACAAAGCACCTCGTCAGCCGGCACAAACGCGGTGCGCACTTCATCACCGCGTTGCCTCGACCACGGCGACTGCCGACCGCGACTCCCCCCCCCCCCCCCCCTCCCCGTACCGACAGGTTCAATTACAGGCGGTCGGTTAGTCCGGGCGTGTGATTCGAGCGCAGAATCACCGGGTGCAGCCATCTATGATCCTGGACCGGCAGGCGGCTTGGCGGCTGCTCTCGGCTTGACCGCGGCCGCTTCCATTGTGTTGCAGCTGCTATTGCGCATTCGTCTAGCAAGCGCAGTCGACGGCCCGGAAAGGGACGGACGCCGCGATCCAATCTACGGCCCGTAGATAAACTGCGCGCTGCTCGCCAATTTCGGGCCTCGACTGCCGCCGGCCAGCTGGAGATAACAACGACTCGTCGAAGCCGCGTTTTCTCGCTCGTTCCTTCTACGGCGAACGGACGCTGCGCTCCACCCATATACGGGCAGGGCAGCAGCGCGCACCATGGCGAACATGTCGGAACGCGGTGGTTCCTTTTCAACGCACAGTCGAGGCGTTCAAAGACAATCGTGTTGTCATTCAGAGGCGCGAGAGGCGTTTGCACAGTTCGATCTGAACCGCGACGGCCAATTGACTTACAAGGAGCTGTTCAAAGTGATGAAGAAGCTCAAACTGAACCCAGATTCCGCTGCTGTCAAGCAATTCATCAAGGAAGCCGACACAGACGGTGATGTTTTGACAGGACTCTGCGTGTTAGCTAAAATGAAACTCTGCTAAGCAACACAGTTCTAACAAAATGTATACAACGTATAATATTAAGTAGTGAAATATTCAGGATCGGGCACGATCTCATTGGAAGAGTTTCGTCAGTTCATGGTGAAACCAAGCAAAAGAAAAAGTCAAACCAATTTACTAACAGAGAAATTCAACTTCTTTGATCAGGTGGGTTCTGTACTGTAAAAAAAAAACACTACTGCGCGACACCGCATAGGCTGTCTGGTTCAGAATGGGGATGGCCATATAACGCTTGAAGAAATGCTAAAGATAACTTCCAAGCTACCTGGTAAGTGGAATCGGCGCTGTGCGATTTCAACTTTGTGATTATCCCTGCGCCATTGCAGAGTACGCTCAATACTCAGTTGAGGTTGTGAAAGAGGCGTTCTACGCTGCCGACCAGAACAAAGATGGGAAACTGTCATTCCATGGTGGGACAAGGTTCTATAAAAATACGAGAAAAATATTTAATAAATATGACAATAAATCTGAATAAATAAATAAATAATAATGGAAGGGGCTCTATTGGAGGAATTACGGTAGTACCGTTACTATTAAACCCCCGTTCAAAGCAGTTCTGGGCAATCACTGTTTGTATACTTCCAGAGTTTGTCGAAGCAATGGGTTAGCGTCAGCAGCGAGCAGTTCGCTTAATCCACAATCTACAAGTGTGACCTGTGCAACAGCTGCTGGTGTCTGCACACTGAAACCTTTCGTATTGGTAGTGCAAGCAGCGGTGAAGCAAATCGTCCCACACAGTTTGCTCACACACACTCCATTTGCTGCTGATTCTTGTTGAATTCTATGCACATGGTACTGTGCGCTTTCGTTTATGTTGAATGAATTTGAATTTATATTACTGCACACTCGAATTGTATTGCAAATTTTGCTCGAAGCTAAATTGCACAAGAATCCCTTTAAATTTCGCTTTATAGCAGGTGCCAAGCAGAGCTCGGTTAGACCATTGTCTGTTCTCTTGCTGCATATCCTTAAAGGGGGGCTCTAGTTTCCAAAATTTTTGAGATAATGATGTGGTCAGCTGCGGCACACCCCTGGGAGTCACGCCCCGTTCTTACTTTTCAAACTTAATTCTAAGTTTTTCGAGATATTTCAACTTAAACCTCCAAAATTTGAACGACCATTCTACAGTAATCTTAGTTTGAATTGCTTATGCGGGGCGTCACGGGTACGTTTTGCGTTGGGATTGTGGCGCATGGTGGCCTCACCACACCGAGATAGCAACGCGAGAAAATTTTTTCGAAAGTCGGTTTATGTCTAGAAGCGGGAGCCAGGCGAACGGACGAAGCGGCGGACAGCTACCCGCATTGCAGCTGATCAACTCCACTTTGAACAAACCATGTATAAAATCTGAACCAAGCACAGCAACGAGTCACATATTTTCGGCGATTTTTGTGTTCGCTTGCAATGGAAGGAAATGTGCAGCGAAAATTGCGGCAACTGGAACTGACTGACATTTACATAGATTGAGTGTGAGAAATTAGCACATGCCCCATGGAACCCCATGCACACGCACGTACGCATGCACGCACGCACTTGCGTACGCACGCACGCACGCACGCACACACGCACGTACGCGTGCACGGACGCACGGACGCACGGACGCACGCACGCACGCAGCACTCATGCAAGCAAGCATTAGGGCACTACACAAATGTTATACGAACTGTTCATCATTGGGTGGAATGCTGGAAGGGAATGGAGCAGGATTGTAGTATGTATCTGTGCCTCTCGCCTACACATCGACATTACCCACTGTACATCATCAACAACTGACATCGCAAAAATTTCAGCAGGGGACCAATTGATTCGGCAGGAACTTTAGCTGTGTCAAGTCCATGGAAATGGGCAATGACAACGTCTGAGAGAGATGAGATATGAGTTGATGGACGTTTGCGGCGTTTTGGCTTGGCTGAGTGAGATGGCTCGCAACGTCCCCCCCCCCCGGGGGGGGGGGGAGACTATTGGGGGGCTCTATTCTTTCAACCTTGCCGTACCTACACACACACACACGCGAATTTTACGCGATATAGAATGAATAAAGACGCATTTCTGTCAATTTTTGAAGGAATTACGATTCTTTATATTTTATACTTTATACTTTATTCTGTACATTATTTAAAGCCCCTTTTCTTCTTTTGTGATGGGTCCAGTCCGGCTTCCGGTTAAAGCCATTTCTATACATTTTGCAAGTCCGGACCCCTCTCTTATTTTTCGTGGGGTCCGGTCCGGTCCGGTGTCCAGTTAAGGCCATTTCTGTACATTTTGCAAGACCGGACCCCTCTCTTATTTTTCATGGGGTCCGGTCCGTCCGGTGGCCAGTTAAGGCCATTTCTGTACATTTTGCAAGACGGAACCCCTCTCTTATTTTTCGTGGGGTCCGGTCCGGTCAGGTGGCCAGTTAAGGCCATTTCTGTACATTTTGCAAGACCGGACCCCTCTCTTATTTTTCGTGGGGTCCGGTCCAGTCCGGTGTCCGGTTAAGGCCATTTCTGTACATTTTGCAAGACCGGACCCCTCTCTTATTTTTCGTGGGGTCCGGTCCGGTCTGGTGTCCGGTCCGGTGTCCGGTTAAGGCCATTTCTGTACATTTTGCAAGACCGGACCCCTCTCTTAGTTTTCGTGGGGTCCGGTCCGGTGTCCGGTGTCCGGTTAAGGCCATTTATGTACATTTTGCAAGACCGGACCCCTCTCTTATTTTTCGTGGGGTCTGGTCCGGTCTGGTGTCCGGTTAAGGCCATTTCTGTACATTTTGCAAGACCGGACCCCTCTCTTATTTTTCGTGGGGTCTGGTCCGGTCCGGTGTCCGGTTAAGGCCATTTCTGTACATTTTGCAAGACCGGACCCCTCTCTTATTTTTCGTGGGGTCCGGTCCGGTCCGGTCCGGTGTCCGGATAAGGCCATTTCTGTACATTTTGCAAGACCGGACCCCTCTCTTATTTTTCGTGGGGTCCGGTCCGGTCCGGTGTCCGGTTAAGGCCATTTCTGTACATTACAACAAAGCTTGCACTTTCGCGAAGACACAATAAAGCAGATCACTAGTGTAATCAACACATCATGGATAGCGATGTTGAATGGAGGCAACAAAAGAAAGGGCAACGAAGTCACAATTCACAAAGGTCACAAAGGGCAACACAGAAGTCACAAAGGGCAACGAAGATTCGCTTTGATGCTTTTCGCAATTCTTTTGCAACTCTGTTTCGTGAGATGGATTTTGTCCATTTTGAATACGCTTTTATACATTTCTTCGTCGTAGAGGTGGCACAGGTCAATGTATTCGAGCATATCGGAATGCATGCCAGCAACAAAAGTTGATCGTGAGTTGAACTAATTTTTAAAAAGACCGAGCCAAACAAAGCCTTACATATATCGTAAACCCTATAATTAGCCCCCCAGGGGCTAATTTTTTCGTTCGAGCTCTAGGAGGGTGTATAATTATAGGGGGGGGGCTAACTATAGGGGGGGAGGCTTATAAACTGGAAGTGTCGATGAGTGGGAAGATGTGTGGGGGAAAGGCGCGTGGAGGCGATTTTTAAGGGAAAAGGCGCTGTGCACACACGTTGGTACACTCTAACACACTCTCACACAGTCTCACATACACATATACGTGTACATACATACACATACGCGACCATACATACACCCAGACATGGAAACATGTGCCTTGTAGACGATGGTCCATTTAGGGTGGGGGGGTAATTATAGGGGGGGGGGGCTTATTAACTCAAAGTGGTCTTGGGAGGGTGTATTATATAGGGGGGGAAGGGGTGCTAATGGGGGGGGGGCTAATCATAGGGTTTACGGCAATTAGTAATATTAAATTCAGAGAAACGAATTGAACTAACATTGAGCAAATTATCGCGCGGATACCGTAAATCCTCCAATACAACCCCCTCCAATAGCGCCCCCCTTCCAATAGTGCCCTGGGGGTAAGGTGTATGTTGTGCCAGGTGCCCTTTATGGGCAAAAATGTAGTGGTAGGTACATTTATATCGTGTATACACACTACTATGTACTAACCAATAATAACTTATAATAATAATAATAATAATAACTTACAATAAAACTTATAATAATAATAATATAATAAAAAAAGTAATAATACTATGTGCGTTTCAGCAACTATTAGCGGTAAATCAATCATTAAATGTGGCAAAAGTGATCAAAAGCACCGAAAAATTGGCAATTTTGACAGCGAAACTAGCATTTTTAGGTTGAAATAATAGAAGCCACCCCTCCAATAGTGCCCCCCTTTCCAATTGTGCACCCCGGGTAAGAAGAGGTTAAAAAAAAATAGTGCCACAGGGGCACTATTGGAGGATTTACGGTATGTCTCCCACGCAGTGCTTTGAAATTTCCTTGACTCTCTGGACAAAATTCTTCTTTTTTGCCATTTCCGGCACTGCGATGACGTACCTATATGTCCTCACTTGGTCCTTTGCGAACTTATGTTTGCAATGCATTTGAAAAAACCTTTTGATTGAAATGACATTTTTCAGAATTTTCATTGCTGTCTCATCCACATCTTCACCTTTCAAGCAGTCGACTCAGCCAATTAGAAAAACTAGAGCACGAATTCTTTTCTTCATCATCTGGTGGAACAAGTCTGGCAAGAAATTTGGCTTCCTGATGCGTTGGTTGAACATCTGTGAGGACAATCCGCCAATGCCAAGGTTAATCGTGCTGTACTGCTTGTCCAGACAAAGAGGGGTCCGGTCTTGCAAAATGTACAGAAATGGCCTTAACCGGACACCGGACCGGACCGAACCCCACGAAAAATAACAGAGGGGTCCGGTCTTGCAAAATGTAGAGACATGGCCTGAACCGGACACCGGACCGGACCGGACCCCACGAAAAATAAGCTAGGGGTCCGGTCTTGCAAAATGTACAGAAATGGCCTGAACTGAACACCGGACCGGACCGGACCCCACAAAAAATAAGAGACGGGTCCGGTCTTGCAAAATGTACAGAAATGGCCTTAACCGGACACCGGACCGGACCTGACGCATAAAAAATCCGGGGTAGTGCTCCAGCCGATTTTCTATAGAAATCAAAAAGAAAAAACGAAAAACACATATATTTTCTGGGGTACTGCTTCACTTGGGCCACACGTACAGGTGATTGATTCCAACCCAATTTCTCTTTCAGCTGTTCAAGCAGGTTTCATAGCAACGGCTCCATTTTGTTATTCATACGCATTCATACGCTTTCGGTGGTTCTGCGAAGCGGCGTTAACTTCAGCTTCCTCATTGGAGGCATTTACGTTGTCAACACATTTTGGACTGCCGAGTATGTCTGGTAATAACAGCACTGCGAGTGTAAATCATATAAGTGGCGACCAATCTGAAGATTTTGTTCCACCATTGATGAATCGGCTTGCAGCTGGCATCTCATATCTCGTCCTAACCACTATTGGCTTAGCCGCCTATATAATTTTACTGACTGTTCTCTACAAGAAAAGGGCTCAGTTTCACCAGAAGCACAAGGTATCGTATCAAGAGAATTGTTGAAGTAGACACTGTACACTAGATAGTAACTACACTGTATGTACAATAGCGAGATACAGACTGATTTGGTTTCTGTGTATCTCTTTCGTTAACGCGCGTACAGCAAAGGGGTTGAACAGGATTTTACAGAATTTTATGCAATAAAAGTACGTAAATATGCAATGCATGCAATAAAAGTCGTCGACAAATATGAGCGAATTTTGGACTATCGTCAGCAAATTGCCAACAAAAACTTCACAAATAAAATGGAAAATGCCGTATTGGGACCATTGCGCCAAACACTGTACATTCTTCTATTGCATAGTGTCTACTCGGTCTCCACAAGAACCCCCCCCCCCAAATTCGCTTAAAGACAGCACAGCGGTTAGCGAGGTGTGTACATGTACCCACCTACCATGAGAGAAGCACGGTACACCAGATGTAGCGATGTCACCAAAAAGTCTGAAGATTTTTTGTTTTGTTTTTTAATTTAATTAAAGAAGTCAAACTACTTATTTAACACTTTTTTAACTTATTAAAAAAGTCTACCGACTTATTTAACAGTTTCCTAGTAAACTAAAAAAAGTCCATTGTTACTTTTTTAATTAAAAATATATTTTATAATTAAAAAGTATTTTTTTTAATTAAAAATGTATTTTTTTAATTGCATAGCGATTGTCCCCAAATAAACCACTAGTCGATGGCATTAACTCGCCTGAGAGGCACAGACTGATCGTCCTTGACCTCGATCGCCATACTCAATCAGCAGCTGGTCAACCGCGAACGCGTCTGGTTCCACGCTTTTCAGCTACTAATGTATTCCAGTTGGAGTTTGTATAGGAGGTGGTTCACATAACGATGCGCTTATCGAAGTATTAGATGCCTAATTGAAATTTAGTAGGCGACTTGCTATCGTGAGAGACGCTGCTGTCAATCTGTTTGATGTCTCACGCAAGCGGGAAATCACTGAAATTGCAGCACAAAATAGAGCCATGCCATCATTTGAACGACGGTCTGAATGCAGTGTAAATCGTCTTTGTACCACTTCGTTAAAAACTACTTATGCGAGGACTTATTTCAGGGGCAACTCAGACAGTAAAATCGTAAAAAATTTGTAGTAAAATACTTTTTTAGTCATTGTTAAAAAGTGTTAAAAAAGTATTTGTAATACTTATTTAACTTATCATTTTTTTTAATTAAAAAAGTCGCAGGACTTATTTAACAGTTTTTTTAATTAAAAAGTATTTCTCAGACATACATTTTTAACACTTTTTGTTTTTTTAACTGTACCTAAAAAGTATTTTGATTTTATTAATTTTTTAACTTTATGTTTTTGGTGACATCGCTACCAATAGGTATGTATGATTGGGCTGAGGCGCCAACCAGTTTCTCAGCGTCTTTCAGTTCTTTTACCTCGTGTGGCTGCTCGCGGCAGGGGATCTGGGCATGTTCGCAGCGCAGTACGTAGTCGCGATTCCCTTGTCTCTGGCGGGCAGACCGCTCTACGGCAGCGGCGCTCTCTTGGTGGCTCTGGCGACGTTGGACTCGGTCGCGTTCTACATCACGCTCTTCACGGCCTTCTTCATCGCTCTCAACCGCTTGCTCTGCTTCGTCAACGAGGACGCCTACGAGATGCTGTTCGAGAGCAACAGAATTGCCATACCAATCTTGCTGGTGCTGCTCTTGATGGCCAGCAAGGTCTTCGAGACGGAGGTGTTGAACACGTCGAAGAGATTCAATCACGTCCAGTTCTTCTTCTACTTTGAGTCCAACGCTGGCACCAACGTCGAGAGCTTGATCGAGAGCAGCTGGTTTTACTTCTTCGTCAACTGTTTGCACTTGGTACACGTGGTTGTGAATTACGTCCTACCGTATCTGTCACTCGGGCTGTACGTGGCCACCTACTTCTACCTGGTGGTCTACTACAAGAGCGGTCTGACTTCAAGCGACGCAGCTAGCAAGGACAATTCGAGGGAGCGAAATCTTCTGTTTCAAGGACTGATCATTTCTCTGGTCACTGCAGTGGAAGTGACCCTGTTTCACGCATCAGGGCCTAATGATGCAGCAAACGCTCAATTGAACAACGATGTGTGCATTGCAGAATGCATGTGTGCATTGCAAAGTGTGCATTGGTTTCTGCAGCTTCGTACATTTGTCGCACTACTGTATATGGTGCTCAACCGCAACGCAGTCTATTTTTTGTGATGCAAACTTATGGAACAGCTGCCTCATTGGGCCCAAAATACAGACTCGATCGTTCAATTTACCAAGTCAGTATTCGATTCATACCTTATTGGCGGCCTGATCGTCAGCAATTTCGTCATCGTGAACAGCGCCATCAATCCTTTCATTTTCTTCGCTTTTCACAAGCAAATCCGTCAGCACACAATGGTGTTTCTCGGTTTGCGAAACTCGGAGCAGATTCGCCACAAGCAAGTTGCCCCAGCGCAGACTAAAAACGTGCAGTAGTGAAAGGCCAGTGGACAATCATGGCTAGCAAGGCTTTGACGGATTTTGCCGGCGGAAGAGAAATGAACAAAAAAAAATGACCAGTACCAACAGAATCTACAGTATTTTGTCGGTCAACTTCGAGTGATTTCAAATTCCAAGATAATTACATGTGCACCGCACCCCGTATTGTTGCGTGTGGGTATTGGATGTTGATGGCACTGGCACCTCGATGTTTACGTTGGAACGAATCTTGTTTCGAATGGACCCAAAATCTGACAATGTCCAGCGGCTCTGCGTTGTCTATTCCTACCGTACCCGATCATGTCCCTCACACATACATTGTACTTGACTGCTAGAGAACTTTCATTAGCCATCACCGTTCGAGTGCATTCTGTCTGAATCTATCATTTCAGGCCAGTACTTTGCTGCTTGCTCCGATGTATACAGTAAATCCTCCAAAGACCCCCCCCCCTCCCAATGAACGACCAGCATAGAGGGTCGGTTGAAAAATGAAAGCTTTGGGCGTTAAATTGGGGGAGTTACGGTACTTCGCTTCACAAGCTACATACCTAAGCTCGAAGCATGTTGAACCACGGCTGATTAAGAAAACTGCCAACCACTCCAGTGGAACGATAGCTTAGACTAACGTGCATCGGTGTACGCGTTGTAGTTCTAACGTTCTTACCGCTGCCAGAGAGTTTGTAAGAAGCTTCAGGTGCTACATAATAGCGACAACTGAAAAATCATCGAAATTCAGTTTGCACAGAGTAGCCGCCACTATCGTATACCATTTCTCATTGCCTGTAACCCCTGTTGAGATAAAAATGTGAATGTGACCGCATTTCACCCTTGTTCTTCACCGCGTGGTGCACGCGCGCCTCTTTGTCGCCATGGGCGTCGGCTTGGCGCGCTGCCTGCTCTGCTCTGCTGAGTCTGATCAGGGTGTACGCGTCAGCGTACAACCCTAATATGTGACCACTTCTCAATGCGGGTTTTTGAATTTTCGATCGCCTATAACTTTTGATTGCCTGAACGGATTTCGACGCGTTATGGCGCAAATGAACCGCCTTCTTCTGGGGCATCGAACGCGCCATAACGCGTTTCCTTGTTTTACTGTAAGAGGTCAATAGTTCCAAAAATGTTCCAATTTTGCGGCTTTTTTTTTCGTGTTCTCCTCCCAGTTTTTGGAGCACTGCTCGCGAACGCCGGAAGCAATCCGGATGAAACTTTGCACGTATGGGCGACCCATGGCAACAATTTGTGGTGCCAAAAGATTCTTGTCTAGACTTTGTATATCCAGAGATATTGCTGATTTTATGCTTTTTTGAAGGACCCGAAAAGTTTGTGCCCTAGAGGCGCTCCAACCGTTCGTCGCAGAGCTTCGCTATAAAGGGGAAAGTTGATGGCCAGGACCTAACTTAGAAAAGTTTCAACATTTGGACCGCATTGGACGCACCAAAATACATCTCCCCATTATACCAATGACATGAAATGGCGATATTTCGGTGTGGTTAGCTCGGATCGCTTTGAGGTCAATAATAAAGTTGATCACCAATTGGTGTGGAACATTTCATTCCTAAATGCCAACGCGCTCCGACGCACCAAAATATTTTCACTTCCGGGAAAATCGCTATATCTCGATGTGGGTACGTCGGATCACTTTGGCTAAAACACAAAAGTTGACCGCCTGCACGTGTAGATCATTTTGATTCTTTACATCCCTATGCTCCGACGAACCAATACGGCACTGCAGATGTGCACGCACGCACGCACACCTTCAAATGGGCTGCTTCACCAACAACTCGATGTGGGTAGGTCGGATCATTTCGGTTTAAACACAAAAGTTGACCGCCTAGTCATAGCGATCATTTTCATACTTTACATCACTATGCTAAAACGCAGCAATACATGTATAGCACAACTGCAAGCGCAGGCAGGCACGCACGCACGCACATAATGTACCCCCTATGGCGCAGCACATCGTGCGCGCATGTCTGTCAGACCGGTTGCAAGTAACGCGCGGCACACTTCTTTGTCCAGGTGTACACTGTATCAGAGCGGATTTTGGATTTTTTGATCGCCTATAACTTTTGATTATCTGAACCGATTTTGGCGCGTTTCTATACGATGTGTGTCTCCTACTGCGATTGAGGGATTCCACCGGACACGCAACATTTGCTTTTTTTTGGTACGCTGAGGCATGTGTGCGTTCTGGTCTGCTGCTGTATGTCTGTATGTGCGTGCGTGCGTGGGTGCGTGCGTGCGAGCGTGCGCACGTGCGGGCGCACACACGTGTGTGCAGTGCATACATGCGTGTGAGCGTGCGTGCGTGCCCGCATAGGTTTTGCGTATCAATGCTTGTCTTACGAAAAAACACTGTATTAAGGAAAAATTTGCAGGTGGCTGCAAAAAAAAAGGTGAATATGTGACGCTATTTGTTAAAGTCCAGTTTGAAAAAGAGGGGTATTAATCAAGGCACGCCTCAAGCCACTTACGCTTTGCAGCTGATTAACTTCAATTTGAACAACCCGTGTATAAAAACTGAACCAAACGCAGCAACACGTCACATATTTGGCATTTTTTGTGCGAGCCACCCTCATTCAGCCAAAACGCAACAGCAACCCTTTCACATCTCATCTCTCTCTGACAATGCATTGCCATTGGCCATTACCATGGACCTGGCACAGCCAAACTTCCTGGATAAATAATCGGCACCCTGCTAACATTTGTGACATGTAGGTTGCCACTGCAGTTAGTGATGTGTAGGCAATGCATACATACTGTACTGGCTCCATTTGTCATTCCCCTTTTGGCGTTTCATCCAATGATGACCTACAACGTTTGCATAGTGCAATGCAGCATTTAACATCTTGTGCGTGAGTGCATGCGTGCGTGCGTTTGCTTTCTTGCGTGCGTGCGTGAGTGCCTGCGCGCGTGCGAGCCTGCGCGTGCATCGTGTTCCATGTGCAGGATTATGGGGTCCTTCCTGTCTGTCTCACAACCAAGTGGCATTCTGTCATGCGGCATATGTGAATGCAGTGTGTGTAGGTCCTACCTAATAATTGCCACTGCACCATCGTATGCACGCGAACACAAAAAATGCCAAATATGTGACGTGTTGCTGCGTTTGGTTCAGTTTTTATACACGGGTTG
Organism: Paralinhomoeus sp. GSCO2_6; assembly: GCA_030248085.1. Classification (NCBI taxonomy): domain Eukaryota; kingdom Metazoa; phylum Nematoda; class Chromadorea; order Monhysterida; family Linhomoeidae; genus Paralinhomoeus; species Paralinhomoeus sp. GSCO2_6. The sequence goes on along the minus strand of JASAMY010002308.1, from coordinate 87,784 downwards.
TTCAAATTGAAGTTGATCAGCTGCAAAGCGTAAGTGGCTTGAGGCGTGCCTTGATTAATACCCCTCTTTTTCAAACTGGACTTTAACAAATAGCGTCACATATTCACCTTTTTTGCAGCCACCTGCAAATTTTTCCTTAATTCAGTTTGCACAGAGTAGCCGCCACTATCGTATACCATTTCTCATGTAACCTGTAACCCCTGTTGAGATGAAAATGTGAATGTGACCGCATTTCACCCTTGTTCTTCGACCGCGTGGTGCACGCGCGCCTCTTTGTCGCCGTGGGCGTCGGCTTGGCGCGCTGCCTGCTCTGCTCTGCTGAGTCTGAAAAGCGCCGGTGACTATGCAAACGTGTCGGTTATGCAGAAGTGTCGGCCGACACTTTTGCATAGACATCTCATCTACATACGTATACGTATGCAGAAGTGTCGGCTATGCAAAAATGTCGGCTGTGATTTAGATTACCTTGCTGCCTGCCTGCCGGTTTATGATGCTCTCAATAGGGCACCCATCTCCCAGTGAGGGTAAGTGCTCAGCTGCCCACAGCATGGCCCACTATTGATGTTGCGATTCGAAAGCAGGAAATAAAGGGTGTTTTTTTTAAATTAACCGATTTGTTTCGTGAATAACTTTTGATTTCCTTATCGGATTTTGACGAAATTTGGACCACAGACGCAGAACGCTTTGGGATTTTGTCTAGAAGAGGAATCATCAAAATCGGATAAGCTTTCAAACCGTTATGACCGTTCAAAGTTGAAGTACGAATTTTGCGGGTCAATGATCTAGGCACAATACGTGCACACTGCAGTCAAACGCCTGTCTTCTACGGCCATCTCCAGCAAAACTTTTGGATGTGTGCGAAATTTCATGGGCTACACAATAGTGCTGCCCGTTTTGAGCCGGTTTTGGAATTTGCATGACAGCAGTGGCGAAATTCAAAGTCAGAGCAAAAATTGCGCACTGCTATAGCATTCCACTGAAAATTTCTATTGAACGTCTGAGATAAAAGTCTGAGACACTACATCTGTTGGGAATGTCCTGAAGGTTGTTTGACCCAATTGTGCGGAAGGGCCAGCTTTCACGCTGCAGCAGTTGCAAGCCAAAATCTGCAAATTCACTTTTTGCTCAATCTCATTGGAAAATGTTTGGAGCTCCGTTTTTGACTAAAAATTTTTGAACAGAAACATAAAAAAGGTGGTGTAGAACTCCCTCGACCTACTCTTTCAATTGGCGATGAGCGAATTGCTCTCTGACATCGGATCAACCTACACCTTGAGTCACTGCCTGGCAATTTCGGACTTCAAATTTGAAGGGTCATAACGTTTTGAAATCTTATCCGGTTTCTTTTAATTCCAAAGCGGTTCTGCGTCCATGGTCCAAATTTCGTCAAAATCCGAGAGAGAAAAAAGTAACTAAGGAAACAAAAGGGTTGTTTTTAAAAAAACACCCTTTACATAAGAACTATAATAATCGTTCTCAACCTCAATAAACGTTCTTAAGTCAATTAAAAGAGTTTAAAGTGGTGTGACCACCTGCGAACTGTGTAAATCAGTGATAGACCCATGATGATCAATCAGTGATAAAGCGATAGGCCCGTTTGAACAAAAATATATTTAAAAAATTATCACACCACCGATTGTGACCAACTCGCAAACTGTCTTCACTCTGATGCTCAGTAGGGTAGTCCCCAGTTCCTTGGTTCCCAGTTCCTCTGTGCCCCAATTCCTCGGTCCCCAGTTCCTCGTTTTCTTAGTTCCTCGGTCTCCAATTTCTCGGTTTCTTGGTAATCTAAATCGCGGCCGACACGTTTGATAGCCGACAGTTCTGCATACGTATACGTATGTAGATGAGATGTCTATGCAAAAGTGTCGGCCGACACTTCTGCATAACCGACACTTCTGCATACGACACCGGCCTAGGTACTTTGCCAACGCGCCCCCAACGCTGGGCCGTCGCGCTTCATCTGCCACCTCGTCTGAGTCACAAACAACCTTTCGTGGGCTCTGCTCATGATGGAGAAGGGCATAACGCAACTGCAAGATTCCCTCCAAAGTGCACTCGATTGAGAGCTTGTAAATGCGATCGATCAAATGACCCACATGACCCAATGAACCTTCTGCCCATGCGATCCATTGCCTGTGTGTGTGTGTGTGTGTGTGTGTGTGTGTGTGTGTGTGTGTGTGTGTGTGTGTGTGTGTGTGTGTGTGTGTGTGTGTGTGTGTGTGTGTGTGTGTGTGTGTGTGTGTGTGTGTGTGTGTGTGTGTGTGTGTGTGTGTGACTACAGACTTTTAGTCTCGTCTCAAAACTTAGAACGGTATCGAGCCCATGCAGATCAGCGTGAGGAGAAGCCAAACAGGCCAAGTCTAATAATGAGAAGGCTTTACCCCCTGTCGCACACGTTCGTCTTTGCATCACCTGAAGCCTACGCGAGGAATATGACTTCCAATTACTTCCCAAACTCTACAACAGCATCAGTAACAGCTCATTCGTTTAGCGATCCTATTGTGTGGTTGTAGTTAAGCATCTCGCTTTTATCGCCTCTCTCTATAGGCACGATGTATGTTTGAATGTAATGAAACTGTATTTGCTCCTTATGATAAGACACACACAAACACACACACACACGCGCGCGCCCGCGCGCACGCACGCACGCACGCACGCGCATATCGGTCTTTGACGACCTTCGTTACTAATGTGACTTCAGCCATGAATGAATGACATGCGTGCGATATGGACATGTGATATGGGCCATCACTTGCCTCTTAGTTCCTTGCTCCAACAACAACGACACCACACCACCCTTGTCACCTACGGTAACACCCCTCCCAAAGGGCATTCGAATGGTGCAAAGGCCTTGGGCGGTTAGGCATATACGCAGGTTTGACGCAGGTTCTACGCTGACGCCTATAGGTAGGCCCTGACTTTGGTGTCTGATGGCTATTTGGCGAGGTTGCATCTGTCAAGTTTGAATCAATTACCAACTCGATTATAGAAGTGCACCTGTTGGCGGCAACCACGACTTCAAGCGCCTGTCGTCATGTTGCGTAGCGACTTCTTTTCTATACCATTCTTATACGCTTTCTTCGTATTACCTAACAATCACACTCATTGTATCGCTCTAAAAGAACCAAGTTGCTGATTCCCCGTATGGGTGTAATACCTACGTACCTAGCTGTGTATATGTTAGCGTCCACACACGATTTTGTCAATTGTAGATCTTAGATATCGTTTCCCATCGTCAATACCCTTCCATCATGACAAGCACCCCCCCCCCCCCACACACACCACCACCACCACAACCACCACCAAACAACCCGCCTCCAATAGGAGGCGGTTCCAGAGAAGCGGAGCCTTACAAAAATTGGGGAAACGCTACCGATTTTGGATGGCTTCTGGAGGGGGGGGGGGGCTAATCATGAACACATCATGAGGCTCCTCTTAGGCTCAGAGGTAGATATAAGATGGGGTACACCTTGGAGGATTTGCGCTATTCTAAACGTTCTGCGTACACAGATACATGGTAAATGAAATTTTCAGCGGTAACACTCAATCAGTCGTGTGTAGCTGAACTTCTCGTCATGTCCAGCGGAGCAAGCAATATATCCGCGTTAACTAAAGAACTTCAGCCGCCTCAGATCAGCAGACTCATAGCAGGATCGTCCTTTTTGATTTTCACGACTATTGGAGTGATTGCCTACGGAATTATATTGACGGTACTCTATAAGCACAGACAAGAATATCATCAGAAACACCAGGTGCGCTAACAACACAACCCACTACTCTACCCGCGCACGCACGCACGCACGGACGCACGCACGCACGCACGCACGCACGCACGCACGCACGCACGCACGCACGCACGCACGGACGCACGCACGCACGCACGCACGCACGCACGCACGCACGCACGCACGCACGCACGCACGCACGCACGCACGCACGCACGCACGCACGGACGCACGCACGCACGCACGCACGCACGCACGCACGCACGCACGCACGCACGCACGCTCGCGCGCGCTCCTTGCGCGCTCCTTTACAAGACACCTACGTACCGTAAATCCTCCAAAGAACGCCCCCTCCCATGAACCCCCCCCCCTAGAGTTGGGAAAAATACGTTTTGACTTTGGACCAGCGTATTTTTTTGAAAAAATACGGTATTTTTTTTTAAAAATACGTATCTTTTGTATTTTTTTAGAGTATGTATGTACAGGTACCGTACATCATAGTAAGCCATCAGCGAAGTGTCCAAAGCTTTAAAAATCGGTACATAAAGTAGGTCGAACGCTGTAAAACTGTGCAAGCACGCAAGTAGACGAGTAGGAGTGTTTGTGCGTGCGTGTGTGTGGGTGTGAGGTGAGTGTGTCGGTGAGTGGTGCGTAAGCGGAGTAATGAGCGACCAAGAGATTTGGTTGGCATCCAACAAAGTGAGAAATGGGGGGCACGCATCCAAGAACGCGAAGCAGGTCGACGCGACACTAAGAACGCGACGAGCTAACAACAGCAAAAGCTAGCAGAACTAATTGTTGGGTTCGTGTGCGCTGCATCCAAAACATAACATAAGCAAAAGCTAAGCATCGTAAGAATAATGTGATGTCAAACAAATCGTTTTGTGGTAAGTCTACCCACTACACAACTCTCATATATGCTGTTCAATGTACGGTACATTGATTAACAACAAATGTTTTATTATTTATTGTAGGTTGATTCAACAAAATACAGGCTTACGTTACGACTCAAAATTACGACTACAACCTTACGATTACGACTACGACTGTATTTTTTAAAAATAAGATACAGGCGGCGGCGTATTTTTTCAAAAAAATACGTGTATTTTTTTGAAAAAATACGTTTGAAAAAATACGCGCCCAACTCTACCCCCCCCCCGCCCTCCAATGAACGCCCAGTAGAGGGTAGGTTGAAAAATAAACGCCTCTCTAATGAATGCACAGGGGCATTGCTTAAAAACACAGTTATGCAATAATATGCTTGTCAAAACAGGTATTGTCACCGAGTATTCTATGTTGGGTCTTGTATATTGTCTGTACGCACTAGAACAGCTATTGTTTAGCCGCTGCAGAGGACGATTTGCACACATAACCGTATAATTATCAAGTTCGACACACGATTATCGAGTCTGCACAGCATTGTTGCAACGCTATTTAGTGGTTGAATTTATAAACGTCCCCTCCAATAAACGTTCGGGGCAAGGGGTGGGCTGAAAAAAATGAACGCCCAGGGCGTTCATTGGGGGATTTACGGTACCTGTATCAAGACACTTCCTTCTCACCACAGTTTTACTACTTGGTTTGGCTGCTCGCGGTTGGCGATTTGGGCATATTCTTAGCGGAGTACGCTGTCGCCATTCCCTTGTCTTATGCTGGCGCGCCCATTTATGGTAGCGGCAAAGTGTTGGTGGCGTTGGCCAGCATCAATACCATCGCGTTCTACACGACGCTCTTCACAGCCTTTTTTATCGCCCTCAACCGTCTACTCTGCTTTGTGCACAAGGAGTTGCACGACCGCCTCTTCGGAGGGAAGGGCATGCTCATTCCATTCGGCATTATTGCACTGTTGACCGTGGGCAAGCTTCTCATGACGGAAGTGCTGCAACAATCCAAGAAGTTCAACCACGTCAAGTTCTTCTTCTATTTCGAAAGCAACGTTGGAACAGAGGCGGAACGGCGCGTTCAGAGCAACTGGCTCTACTGGTCTCTGAATGTGGTTCACGACGCGCACCTTCTACTCAACAATACCATCGCGTACTTCTCACTGATTCTCTACGTCCTGACGTACGTGTACCTGCGCGTGTACTTCGGTTCCTTGACGCAGTCCAAGGACACAAAGAGGGAGCGCAACCTCCTGCTGCAAGGCCTGATCATCTCCATGGTGACGGGCGTCGAGGTGTGCTTGTTCATGCTCGCAGGAAGACTGGTCGCGTTCACCGCCACCTACTTGGGCAGTCCCCTGCTGGGCGGCCTGTTCATCAGCAACTTCGTCATCGTCAACAGCGCCATCAATCCCTTCATCTACTTCGCGTTTCACAAACAGATCCGCCGACACGCGCTCCTCCTGCTAGGCCTGAAATCCCATGTGACCGTTGTTCCAGCAACCTCGCGCATTACCATGGTCGCGTCGTCCCGATTCCCGTCTCGCAGTCCAGCCGGCCAACACTGAGTTCCCCCAACTATCCCAAATTCCCTCTGAAAATCCTATCGAGTTCTACCAAAATGCCATCACCTTAGCTCGTTAGTCTGGCGCGTCGACGTCTTGTGATTGATTTTCGTGGAAGCTGTGGCTGGGTATAATGAACGTCGTACCCCTGAGTTTTTTAAACCCTCGTCCATCCCATCTTCAACTCTCGCTCGCGCGTCAATTCGAGAAGTTCGCCGTCGGTCGTTTGTGTAACCTCTTCGACAAACCTGTAATAATGCCTCGTTTCACTATATTTTCAACTTTTCCAATCGCGATGCACTATTGGAGTGTGCACTTCACTACCGGATGCGCATTTACGGTATACGCCTATCACGCAACAAAGGTTCAGGCAGCGATGCTTGTGTTGAGGTGCTCCGTCCAATCCAAGCGCATCTGCCACTTGTCAATTCGTGCTTATAGGTACTCGTAACTATGTATTTCCGTTATCTTTTCAACCGCATTTTTCCCCCACACGTCTAGACACTGTACATTCATAACGTCTTGCACACGGACGCTGGGCACTACAACACTCAGTATACAGTATACAGTACAATGAGAATGTGGGGATTGGCATGTTCCTAGACTAGACGCATAATAGAACCACTCAACATTCGCAGTAAATCACACCGGTATCGTCTTCGTTGAGAGCGACTTGTTCTGGGTGCTATAAGCAATGCGGCGGCATTACCAATGACTACGCAAACGCATAAAGACGTTTGACACGGTGCTTAATGTAAAGTACAGCGCAATGGAGACACACAACAGACGACCGGACCGCAATCTGCAACACATGACCTCTAACAGGGGAGCACCGACTGGATGTGTTCTGAATAAATTCCTGTACCAAAGCCCAATATATACCCAGCCTGGGGTAGGTAAAACACCTTTACCAGTACAGTTCCTGTGAAAGTGCATCAAATTAGGGTTCCGCTTTACATTCAACACGTTCTCACTGAATGGTGGTTTGATTGAAAGCTCCGTACAAATCATGGGTATACCAGGTACGAGCATGCACGCACGCACGTACATGATACGCGCGACTAGGCGGACGCTATATCACAACGCAACGCGGAAAGTGTAGAGAGGCATTTGAGAAAAAAACCATCAATGACAGGGGCATATACGTAGCTCTCTATATGACGCATTCAGCAACCATTTACTGTGTGGAGATGGAGAAAAGAGAGTAGCGTGGTATACATTGCGTCGGCATAGAAGTCAGCAGCGGCGGTTGCGCATGGATGCCCCTCGTCGGCGACGCCGCACTGAAGCCGGACAAAGGTAGCTCTCAAACGCCCGACGAAAGTCCATGTTGAAGATCGTGTAAATCACCTGAATGCTAGGGTTTTTTTTAGTTGGGCGCAGCGCAAGGAGGCGAACGTGTAACGGCAAGATCAATCGTATGGGGACGTTGCGCTCGTCAACGGCATACGGTAGGAACACTGTAGGTATGTAGGTGTTGTTTAGACAACCAATCGGCACTCGGCATTACATTCTGACAACGACAATCGACACAACGCACTCGGAACACCCCAGGCAGACCAGACCAAACAGACCCCCTGCACCAGACGGACTGCACACACAGAAAATGCCATTATATCTTCTCAGGCAGGACAGAAAAAAAAGCTAGTCAAATATAGCAGCTGTCTCGGTGCATGTGCATACCCTGCCGTCCGTGGAACGCACTCGGTACATTCACTTGTCAACATACGCACCGTAAATGCTCCAATAGTACCTCTGGGGTACCATTGTTTCGACCATCGGCTACCCAGGCACCACTGAAGAGAGGCTACTATTGAGAGGGGGTACTGTAGTTTCAACCTTAAGTTTTGCGAATTTTGCAGTCAAAATGTTGTCTTTTTGATCTTTTCCTCTATTTTATTGTTGATTTACCGTTAATAGACGCTGAAACGTCTCTTATTAATGATGGGTGTAGCTGTGTATTCACCATTTATAAAAGTATCTACTACTTTCCCGTGTATGGTTGACAGCATAACAAACCTCCTACACCTACCGACAACCTTGCGCGCACCCTTCACTCACTCAGGCATTGCACGGGAGTACAATGTATGTGATGTGGTCTCTCACGGGGTTGATGGCGGAGTTGATGTATCCGAGCCAGACGAGCGCCTCGAAGACCTTGGGGTGGACGGGGCAGAGGGCGCCGCAGAAGGGCGCGACCAGGTAGACGAGGAAGAAGGGGAACCAGCAGAGGACGAAGACGCCCATGATGACGGCGAGAGTCTTCGCCGCCTTCTTCTCCTTGGCCACGCTGATCTTCTCCTTGCGCGTGAACAGCGTCGCCTGCGCCTGCGACGCCGCCGACGCTGTCGAAGACGCACCTGCAATTCACTAGCAGCAAAATGCAGCGTCCCGCCATCGTCACCAAAGGCAAGGCTCGAAAGTGGCGGGCGAACGGCGCAAGGCGTCGGGCTGCGCACCTTTGAGCGACTCCGCGACTCTCGCCTTGATCTCTTTGGTGGAGCTGCGTCTGGAGAGCGTCGCGTGCTGGCCGCCGTTGGGCTGCTGGCTCTGGTGGGCGCTGGCGCTGTCCACCGTCGGGTTGTCGAGCGTCGCGGTCGTCGACTCGTCCTCGTCGCAGTCGTCGGCCGCCTGCATGGGCGCGATCGCCGTCTCGATGAGGCAGGCGATCTTGGACCGCACGGCCTCGTTGCCCACGAGCGGCGTCCGCTCGCGCGCCGCCCCGCCCCGTCGACGGCCTCGACGGCCGCTGCCCGCCGCCGTCGTCGCGGCCGGAGCAGCGGCCGCTCCCGACGCGGTCATGACGTCGAGTTTCGCGACGGCGCTCTTCGCCTTGTTCCTAGAGTGCAGGGGAGGGAAGAGAGCGTGTCGGTCGACTCGACGACGACGTCGACTTGCATCAGTCCCCTCACCTCCTCAGTCTCTTGCGGGCCGCCAGGAAGATCTTGATGTAGACGATGGTCATGACGACGAGCGGGCAGTAGAAGGAGCCGAAGGCCGAGTAGATGATGTACGTCTTGTGCTGACTCAGTTCGCAGCTCATTCGCAGCTTCTGCTGGCTCCAGTCGTTCCAGCCGATCAGTGGAGGCACGGACACGGTGGCCGACAGCGCCCACACCACTCCGATGACGACTATGACGAAGTTGAGCGTCCGCCGCTGCGCGTACGCGATGGGAGAGGTAATCGCCCAGTAGCGGTCCAAGGCGATCGCGCACTGGAGGGGACGCGCGTCGACAGGACGGAGATTTGAATTACAGCATGTGCATGTAGTACATTGTACAGACCGGGGTGGTCGTGTGTCATTGGTGAGTCACAGTGCGTGCTGGCGTTTGTTGGTTCGTCCGGCTGTTCATGTACATAGGTCGATGCGCGTCCCAAGTTGAGAATGGAGGCGGTGCAGCAGAGGACGTCGAACGTGAGCCACAGTTGACAGGCGTAGCGGCCGAACAGCCACCTGTTGCCCACGAGGAACTTGACGACGTGAAAAGGCATCACGAGAATCGCCACCGCCAGGTCCGAGCCGGCCAGCGACACCAGGAAATAGTTCTGCGCCTAAACGAACACGTAGAGCGTATCCAAGAAAGAAGTGCAAAACGGGGGAACCCAACGTCTGAAGTCGGTATGTGTGCATGTGCCATGATTAACGATGTCACCAAAACAGTCCAAACACATTGTTTTTAATTTCTCTTAAATTAAATTAAAAAATTCAATATTTATTTAACTATGTAGCTGGAGTAGCTCGCATGGCACTTCTTGAGCAGCGGCAGCGGCGAGCAGCTCTGGTCGGCCCAAAAGTCATCCGCCTCCACGCGTTTCAGCTCCTCCCCCAGTTGGTATTTGTGGAGAAGTTTCACGATGCGGTTCGACCAATGTACATGCATTCCATTTACAGCTGCCGCAGAAATTGCAATCTGCTGGGCGTCTTGCCATTGTTAGAACCGTCCCGGTCAATCAGTTTTAACTTTGAACACCCCGTGCAAGCAGGAAATCATTGAAATTGTAGCACAATAGAGCAATACCGCCACTTGGACGACAATCCGCAATCCGCGTGGAGAATCAAACGTCCTTGTGTGACGATGACCTCCTTCAGCGGCGACTCGGGCAGCAAGTTTGCAGTTTCAGTGTGTAGTACAGGGTTTTTTTTTTGGAGTGCCACATTTTAATTTTGAATAACTCCGGCAAACGACAAGCTATTGACCTGAAATTTTAACTGTAGGTAGACAACACTCTAAGGTTTTGTTGACAATTGGCCCCGTGAGAATCCGTTTTGAAACCCGCGAGTTACACTCGATTGCATCTTAAGCCATATTGCAGTCATTTTCGTTTTGCTGTGTAAGGAATGATTGCTTGAACTCGAGCAAACATCTCGAAATCGGAATAAAATGATAAGTACCGACACAGGGCATTCGAAAGTGATATGGGAAAGCATGGTTTTCCAAAAAATGACTCATCAAGTAGCAGAGAGATGCAACCATCACGCTTAGAGCACCAGACAGGAATGGACAGTGGACCATGCAAACTCAAACGAGTGCCACGCACTGGTTTCAAAACGGATTCTCACGGGGCCAATTGTCAACAAAACCTTAGAGTGTTGTCTACCTACAGTTCAAATTTCAGGTCAATAGCTTGTCGTTTGCCGGAGTTATTCAAAATTAAAATGTGGCACTCCAAAAAAAAAAACCCTGTATAAATAGTTGTTGTTTTTTTAAATAGTCGTCAAAAATGTAAAAAGAACAGAATGACTTCTTATTCACACTTCAATTAAAAAGTCGAAGGACATACCTATCCAACACTAAATTAAAATAGTGTTTCTCAGGCATACAATTTTAATTAACACTTTTTGTTTTTGGTGACATTGCTATGCTCAATTTCCACGTTTTTCCACCTTTTCAATCACCGTCTGTTATTTGTTTATTACTTTGACGTCATAAAATGCATAAAATTGATTGTCTCCTGTTTTCCTTGTGGATCTCGATGGGCTCCTTGATAAGTGGAGTAATGCAAGGAAGATGGACGGTTTTCACAGTCTAAGACTTTGCCTAAGCGATATTAGTTTGCAGTATCCAGAAGCACCATTAGAGGGGGACGGGGCGGGGCACGCACTGCGCTGCTGGAGGATTTGCGATGTACCTTTTTCAGAGGCCTGTAGTTGCAGATGGCGACGATGACGAGTGAGTTGCCGAAGACGGTCATGAGAATGATGACGAGGTAGGTGGCGGTGCCGAGCACCAGCTCCACCGGCGTCCTGAAGACGCCCCCGTTGTCTTGGAACGAATCCGCCGAGGCGTTCGCCGTCGTCGCAGTCATTGCTTCTATAACTGGCTGGCGCTGAAGATCGAGACACACTGACCCGACCCGACACTGACGGAAAAGCTGCACATCGACAACAACGACGGATCTACACCACGAGAGCAGCAGCGATACCGTAAATACTCCAATAGCCCCCCCCCCTTACAATGGTGCCCCTTTACAATAGATGCCCCCGTGCCCTTGTACGGCAAGGTTGAAAGTACAGGGTGTATCAAAACTATATGCACCCCCAGGGAAATACTGGTTGGACGGATTAATTCAACGTAGATGTAGGCCAAACAAAAATACATGACCAAATTAAATTCATGCAAAACGAACAACCGAGCGTCGAGATATAAGCAATCATCCAAGGTAGTGAAAAAAAACATTACTGCAATGGCAACAATTTCTCGTTGAGTGGTAAACAATTGTTTTAAACGAGTGTCGAGGACCATGTCGCGCTTACGAAAGGTTAACAACATTGACCAAGTGCGTCTCGTCGATGAAGCGGCTGCAGTCACTTTCCGAATGGCACGCGAGACAAGTGCACGGTTCAGAAAATTGGTGGCTCAGAAGCTGAAGCAACCGGAACGATGGGTCACCGAGCACTGAACAGAGAGCTGCATGACTTGGCCATCACCGACCGATCTGACGTCGGCCGACCACCGCTGATTCGCCAAGAAACGGGAGAAGTGGTGAGAGCAAGTCGAAATCTCCAAAGATCGAGCTGCCGCAAGCTTACTGACAAGATTTGTCACTGTACCTTGGATGATTGCTCATATCTCGATGCTCGGTTGTTCGTTTTGCATGACATTTAATTTGGTCATGTATTTTTGTTTGGCCTACATCTAGTATATGTTGAATTTCAGCTAAATACGTCCAACCAGTATTTCCCTAGGGGGGGCATATACCTTAGTTTGATACACCCTGTATAGTCCCGCCCTCCAATAGTGCCCCGGGGCAAGGGGTACCTATTGTATGTTATGCCATGTGCCTTTTATTGGCAGAAATTGAAATCTTAAATAATTTATATAGTGCATACAGTGTACACACTACTACTAACCAGTAATAGACGTTTCAGCAACTAAATAGCAACATATCAACGCTAAATCGGCCATTAAATTGGCGAATGTTATCAAAACACCGAAAATCAGCAATTTGTTGACAGCGAAAACCATTCAAATTTTTTTTTGGTTGAAAGTATAGAGCCCCCTCCAATAGTCCCCCTGGGGGAGGAAGAGGTTGAAAGCATAGTGCCCTGGGAGCTTTTGGACGATTTACGGTCCAAATTCTACACTACAAGAGGAGTGGCACTAGTAGCAAGAGCAGTCTCGTAACACGAGCAGCTGCTGCAGAATTCAGTCAAGTGTGGAGATATTATAAATGAGATGCGCCGTCGCCGGCGCATGCAATTTTCTTAAACGCAGCGGGAATCACAAGGGCCACTCGTCGCTCGTCTGTCTCAGCAGTAAGGCCCTCCCCATCTTTTAGTTTCGTCAATTTTGAGCACAAGCACAATCGCGCGCGCGCGCGCCACACACACACCCACACGCACACACACACACACACACACACACACACACAGACACACACACACACACACACACACACACACACACACACACACGCACACACACGCACACACACACACACACACACACACAACACACACACACACACACACACACGCACGCACGCACACACACACACACATTTGAGCGCGGGCTTTCGGAACGTGAAGAGTGAGGTGGGGGTGGAGCGGCCGATTCGCTGCTAATGGTCGACTAGCGCCAGCTAGATAATTCGGGTTTGGGCAGGATGGGGAAGGGGGAGGCGGCCGTCTTGTCTTCTTTTCAATTCGATTTGGCAGCTTCCCTTCAGCGGCCGCTGAGTGAGCGAGCGTTGTGGACTTGAAAGGGCCGCTGCACGACAAACGCGCTTCCGTCGCCGCCGACGACGGCGACGGCCGCTGACTGGGACTGGTGGGTACGAACGGGACGCGACGAGCGACAGTTGACTGTCGGATCAGTGGTCATCCGACTACCAAATGTCGGCACGTCGCCGCGACGCAACGTTCCAAAGCGCGATGCCGCGACGCGCTGTCCGCCTGCCTCGCGAGGAGCTCTCGAATTAACGAGCCGCCGCAGAGGGACTAGGAGGCAGACGGGAGAAGGAGTGCGGACGGAGCAGGATAGGAGGGTCGAAAGGGCCCGCGTTCGCTCACGACCCCCCCCCCCCCCCGACCGCCGGCCGTCCAACTTTCAGCTGCAGAGCGAGACACGGCCTTGAGCGCTCGCGAGCCGACGATTAACTAACGAAGACGAAGCGGCAAACGACAAGAGAACGGAATGGAAGGAGGAGCGAACGCACGAATCCGGAGGGGCGCCCTAATGTGCCACCGCCGACGGCAATAAATCGATTAAGGGCTCGCGCGTCCAGGGCCCATGGCGCGCAATCTTTGCATAGAGGATGGATTCGCCCACGTCCACGCCTGGTCGCGCTCTCTGGCTACAGCCGCCCACCCCCCCCCCCCCCCCGCCTCATACGGTAGAATAGACACCCCTGGCGCGCGTATACATACCTACGCAAGTGAACAGACTTACATATACCTACACGTGTCGAACCAACGGCCAAAAGTTAGATGGCTAGAGCGACGGTAGGACGGAATCCGATGCTAATGGCCGCCGCCTAAGCCAGACTAAGCTGACTGCGCCCGTAAGCCTCGCCGTAATCGTCAATGATCGACGCTCAGTAATACGGCTCGCACCTGGGGTCCGAGGCGTATTTCCGGTCGGAGCCGCTGATTAGCTCTTGCAATGTGCTTTAGTTTCCCATCCCACGCTTCTCCTAAAATGAGAGTTTTCGCTCACACGCACCCGTGAGCAGTACACAGGACAAAGAGATATCTCCACCAACAGTGTACCGAAACTCCCAAAAGTAGCGCAGCGGTGTGTTGTTTCAACCTTCTGAAACGGGTGGGCCTATTGGGATGGCCCACTATGCATTTTCGGTCCGCAGATGATCCGCTTTTGGATAAATTACGCTATACTGTATATAATGGTACATATGTATATCTACATACCTACCTTGTGTGTGCATTGTATGGATTAGGCTGGACATGTGACATGTGTACGTGTTCTCAAGCTGAGTATAGTTTGGGCGATGAGGTTACATACATACATAGGTCTACGGAGCCAAGTCGAGTAGAAGATTGTGACGTATTCGCTTGGGCGGGTGCTAGGACAAATGGTGATGAATTGCGCTTTATTCGACGGCTTCGCGACAGCGTGCACTAAAACGTAATGGCACAGCTGCGTCCTCGTGGTGGCTTCGAAACCGAACCGGCCAATGATACTGACGCGCCCGATCTTCGCGATTGTTTACGGCCCTGTGCTGTGGAGTAGTGTCAAAAATTGAGTTTTAAAAGTCTTGAGTTAGAGTAGAGAAAAGTTTGAAAAACGTTCGATTCTGAGCATAGAGGCAACGTCATCGGCCACGCCGAGTTCCGCAGAGTCCACTCGTTCAGGCGCTACAGGTGCACTTCAATTAGTAAGCTCGTGCGCGCTCGAGAACGCGTGAATGTTCCGCAAAGCTCTTCGTGAATGTTCCGCATCGAGGACTTTTAATGACCGCAACGAGCTCCGTTAATGACCGCAACGAACGTTGGGCCTTTTGGCGGATTTGTCAGCATTGTGATTTGTGAGTTGTGACTCAGACTGACATGGCTGTTCATAACTTATGAAGGTTTTGTTAGGCAACCTGAAACCCATGTCGTTACTTCCTTCCGTCAGCCTAAATCGACTGCATTGAATCCTCGGTTTGACTATGTATGTAATTTCACTGAGTGGTCTAAAGGTGTAGTGACGTTGAGACAAGCCATCAAGTTCTATCGTTCCGGAATCTTGTACACTGAGCCTTTTGGAATCTTCTCCAAGCCGGTAGGCACGATCTTCGGGCTGCCGACGTAACCCAACTTCCCCGTTGAGAATTGCCTAAATTCCACGGTGAGTTTTTCTCCAAGGTGCATATTTCTAGTCTCGAAGCAGTACCAACTGCTGACACACTCACGTCGCGTACACCTTGAGTACGTCGGAGACGCTGAGGAGCCAGTGCGCCTTCTTCTGCGGCAGATACATAGGTGCGCAGCGTGTTGGTCTTGAGCGCGCGACCGTCCCAGTCGAAGTGGCGCGGATAGATGCTGCTGTACGAGCCCGAGTCGACCCGGCCCTCGATCTTGACGTTCGCGTGGCCCAGCCGCAGCACCATCTTCCTCGCGTTCATCTTCAGGCTCACGCCACTAGTCTCTGAACATTTTAAAGGTGTACGTAGGACATCTCGCCTTGCGCGCGTCCGCAATGTACCGTCTGCGAAAAACCGCAAACGCGAGCAAGCGCCAACATACCGCAAACCCCATAATTAGCCCCCCGGGTGCTAATTGTTTCTTTCGAGCTCTAGGAGGCTGTATAATTATAGGGGGGGGGCTAATTTTGGGGGGCTTATAAACTGAAAGTGTCGATGTGTGGACAGCTCTATGGGCGGAAAGGCGCGTGGAGGCGATTAAAGGGGAAAAGGCGCTGCGCGCGCACACACGTTGGTTCACTCTAACACACTCTCACACAGTCTCACATGCACATACATGTATATACATACATACATACATTTACACGACCATACATACACCCAGACATGGAAAAGGTTGCCTTTCAGACGATGGCCCATTTAGGGAGGGGGCGTAATTATAGGGGGGGGGGCTTATTAACTCAAAGTGGTCTTGGGAGGGTGTATAACTATAGGGGGCTAATTATAGAGGGGCTAATAATAGGGTTTACGGTATGCAGTAAGGAACGTCCGTGAGAACGCACTTTCGCCTTTGAAACTGAGGAATTCGAGGCCCTTTTTAACGTTCCAGACGTGATCGCTGCGGATGGGGCCGGCGCGGTAGTCCTGGCTGAACTCCTTGAGCAGGGGCAGGGTGATCGTGATGCGGTTGGCGCAAGTCTTGCATGTCGGACACACCAGCTTCTAACCACACGCGCGCGCAGATGCAGCAGCGTGGCGGCGGCGGCCGAGGCCTCGGAGGCGAGGTGCTTGAGACTCGACGGGTTTTGGGCCGTGAATCGGGGCAGCTTGGGGCCTAGTCGAGCAGCAGTTGCGCGACGGCCGCGCGTCGGCAGCCCCGTCGACATGACGAACGTTGGCACGCGGCCGCCATCGACCACAGTCGGCGCTCGGATTTCGGTAGCCTGACGATCCAGCTCAAAGCGTGTGAGTGGCCCGCTCCAGTGAGCGCCGCTCCAGGGAAAGGCGCTTCCTGTGTGACACTAGCTGCGGGTGAATTCTTTTCATTCCGTTCGACGGAATTTCTCCAGTAGTACTAGTACCCGATGAGCCAAAAGGCCGCTTCTTAAGCCGAAGCCTAAGCCTCAGCCTATTTCTGAGCTAAGCCAGAGCCTAAGCAAGGCCTAAATCTGAGCAAAACCTGAATCGCCCTCTGGCCGGTTAAGAAATAATAGACATCGACACCTACTGCGCCTATCGTTTTGCGCATCGGCCGAACGGTTACCGTAGAATACGTCGCCAAGTGGATGGGATCAGTGGATGACGCGGGGAAGAGGAAAAACCCGCACCAAAATGTTTTGGCTGCATATAGTTGCATAGTTGCATATGGTTGCATATTTTGAAAATAGATACAATGGTACAATGGTTTCGCTTTTCCCTTAAATGCACGTTAAATGCTGGGAAAAGCAAGTTCATTGTGCCATTGTGCCATTGTGCCATTGTGCCGAGAGAAACACACCATAATATTTTAAATGCGTCGACGCTCAGTGCTCAACTAAAATACTAAAACAACGCGGGCACCACATGCTCGCAGTTGGGCTATTTCCAAAAGACGCAACAGACGCAACAGACGCAACAGCTTAGGATTAGGCTTAGACTTTGGCTTTTACTTAGGCTTAGGCTTTTGCTTAGGCTTAGGCTTTTGCTTAGGCTTAGGCTTTTGCTTAGGCTTAGGCTTCGCTTAGGCTTAGGCTTAGGGTCTGTCGCGTCTGTTGCGTCTTGCGTTTTTTGGTAATTGCCCGCAACGGATCTTTCTTTTTGAAGTTGTATGTAGAGAAAGTGTGCTAGAAACTGAGCGACGACAAAGCAAACGACAACATCAGCTCGGAGGGCTTGCTGAAGCCGCACTTTGTGGATTCGGTAGACGAGGCACTGTCTGTGCTGCTGCCCAGCGGAAAACTCAGCGAGTTGGCGTCGGCTCGCAAGGTGCCGCTCAGTTTGCCTGCGGGTTTGAACGAGTGCTCCTTTCTCGTCGACTGCCAAGCCCTGTCAAATCCGCTGGACCTATATGTCGACTCCTATGGAAAGTGGGGCCAGGGCCAACGCTTCTACCGCTTCCTGACAGCAGGAGCCCATCGCATATATTCTTGCGGTGTGTATAAATTTTATTTATTTTATGCTTATAAACGGAATTAGGCTTGAGGGTAAATCGCCATTTTAGAAATAGAAATAGAAATAGAAATAGAAATTTTAGAAATAGATAGAATTAATTAGAAGATTACATAAAATCAAAGTGTTGTAAAAAGAAATGTGGCGTGTGACGCGTTGTTTTAGTATTTAACAGTTGAGCACTGAGCGTCGACGCATTTAAAATATTATGGTGTGTTTCTTTCGGCACAATGGCACAATGGCACAATGGCACAATGAACTTGCTTTTCCCTAAATGCTGCACACTTTGTATGTGATAATGTATGCAGGCATGCAGGCAGGTAAAGTATGCCCGCAAGTTGACTTTCACGGCCTAAACCTAAGCCTAAGGGTTAGAGGTCGATCATCTGCCGTTGCTCATATTTCCTATTTTGAGCATTGACCTAAGCCTAAGCAAATGCCTAAGCCTAAGCAATGGCTAGAACTTAAAGTCCGCAGTTAGGTCTTTCAAAATCGCGCTTTGATAATCTTTTTATACTAACCTACTACTTACTAGTGCCTGTGCGGTTGCATGGTGCATGCATGTTTTATAGATGGAGGACAAAAGCTCCCTCACGAGCCTAAGTGAAGCCTAAGATCAAGCCTAAGCCTAATCCTAGGCAAAGCCTAAACCTAAGCGTAAGCCTAAATTTAAGCTGAAGCCTAAGCTAAAGCCTAACCTTAACTCTAGAAAAAGGGGAAAAAGTCAACTTGCTTGGGAAAAGCTAAACCATTGTACCATTGTACAATGGTACAATGGTTAGCTTTTCCCACTTGCTTGCATACTTTACCTGCCTGCGTGCGTGCGTCCTTTATCACATACAACGTGTGCTGCATTTAACCTCTGTGCTGCATTCAACTGACACCCCCCCCCCCCCCCGGTTCCCCCCCCCCCCAAAAAAAAAAACACATTACGCAATCGACTGGCATGCAACCGAACGTGGTGACGAACTACCTGCTTCTGGGAACGGCATTTGTGTACTTGTGGGCCTTTCGTTCGTTATACCTCCAAATTCCTGGTACTGTACATTTTTTTTTTATGTTTTTTGGTGCCATGTATTTTGTTTTTCTGCCGGTTTGAATTTGTGCGTTTGCGCCCTCTGGACTTTGCAGACGATTATTTCAGTGACCTATAATTGCTCGATAATTAATCGATAATTAAAACCTATAATTGGGGGGGGGGTTGGGGGCCCCGCACTATTTTTCCAACACCCACCCAACTCCCCCCAACCCTCCCGCCCAGAATTTTCTCAAGGGATTTTCACTCGGTCTAAAACGATAAAAGTGAGTAAATGTTGGTGTATTTTAGTGCTTTTCAGTGTTATATGACCATAAAAAATCGTTTTGTCGTGTCCCTCTGTCAAAAGTATAGGGACCCGCGAAATACATTAGCTCCCAAAAAAGCATAGAAGGATAGGATCATTGTGTTTGTTTTCAACGTTTTGCATAGGTGCCCATGGAATTTAGCCCAGGGAGGGGTAAATCGCCAAATTTTTCGAAGGCAGGGGGTGGGTAAATCGGGATTTTCGGGATGGAGTTTAATATACGTTGGAATTGCACGAAAAAATGGTACTTATTCCCCTCAAAATCGACCCAAAACGGTTCAAAACGGGATCTAAACGCCATTTCTATGTACCTTTAATCTGTAAAGTACAAAAAGACAGCGCCGCAGGTACACTTTTTGCCATTTTTTGGCGAGTTGACAAATTGGCTTGAAGTTCCAGAAAACGAAAGCCAGGGGACCGGACGTCCCGAATTCGGGACAGGGTTTTCCAAGGGGACCCCCCATGTCCCCCATGGGCACCTCACCTATGATTTATTGTTCTTTATGATTTACTTCACTTAACCATAAAAGTGCATTGTTTTTAATTAATTTCAGGGCTCTATGGCGATGGCGGCATTATGCCGTTGAGGTCGTTTCTACCGGAATGCGGTGCTGCGCCTCCTGACTCGTTCTATTTTCGTATACTATTTAAACAAATAAATGTTTGCAGACGAAGACGCCAGTGTGTTCGCCTGCTCTTTTGGGGGTGGACAGCCGACCGCATTGCATCTCTTCATGAGGTCCCTCTCTTTGACAGCGGAAGAATCACTGCGCTTCTGCTGCCTTCTGGGCGTCGCGTTCTGCTCGCTCGCCATCATTTCGCCCACCTTCAGACATTTGCTCGTCTTTCTCGCCATCTGGTACCTCTATTTCTCCTGCACACAGGTCTGCTGAAGGCTCTGGTGGTGTGCGTGGTAGCGCGCGTGCGTTTGTGCGTACGTGCCTGTCAGCTTACGTTCGCGCGTGCGCTCGCGCGCCTGTTTCCTCAACAGTCTTTCCCGCCTTGTTTTGTTGTGGAAGAGGTAGGCTGCGGTTGTTGAGGTTGGCCAGACGTTCCTGTGGTTCCAATGGGACAGTCTGCTGAACGAGTTGGGCTTCCTCGTCGCCCTCTGCGCGCCCTGGTCGACTTGGAAGGCGTGGGAGCGGCGACGGGGCGGTCGCGTCGCCGACGCCGACGACGCCTCGAGCAACGTCTGCCTCTTCCTCGTCAAGTGGCTCGCCTTCCGACTCATGTTCGCCTCGGGCGTCGTCAAGCTCACCAGCGAATGCGACACCTGGTGGACGCTCACCGGTATGCACGCACCGACACCATCATCTCCATTCTCAACCCTGTGTAACTGCCTTGGAATGTTTTAAATAAGATTAAGTAAATGCTCAAAAAACACTGGCTGCGCAACTGATGTGAACCTTGTGAAGGAGGGAACAAAGTTCCGTCATTCAAAGTGTGCTTCGGTTGGAATCCAGGTGTCTGGGGGGGGGGGGGGCGGCCGTGCGCTGTAATCGCAGCCAATGGCGGATCCAGGGGTGGGGGGAAAGGCGGAATTCCCCCTCCCGAAATCGGATATCTAGGGGGGAAGGGACGGGCGGTGCCAGAAGAAACGCGCCTAGTGGGCCTAGTTTTCAGCGCAAAAATTGCTTTTAGGTGGTCGAAAACAGCAAAATTTTCGCCTCCGACGCCATTTATATTCGTTAATCGTTAAAAATGGACCGATTAGGTGTCCAAACCACTGCCAAAATGGCCCAACATCCAAAAAGTTCAACAGGGTCCTCCCTTCTGCAAAATCCCTCCCCCTCCGAAATTTTTTTCTGGATCCGCCAGTGGTCGCAGCGTCTATTCTGTGGGTTGGTCGAGGGAGTAGAGGAGCGTGGGTTGGTTGTTTGCAGCGCTGCACCACCACTACGAGTCGCAGTGCCTGCCCAACCGCATGGCGTGGCACGCGCACGCGCTGGTCGGGGACGCGTTCAAGAAGCTCAGCGTCGCCCTCACCTTCTACGTGGAGATACTCGCGCCCCTCCTCTTCCTTCTCCCCCTCAAGCGCGCCCGCCAACTCGCCTTTCTCACACAGGTAAGCACGACGCTGGGCTGGGGGAACAAGACGTAGCTAGACGGTGGAACAAGAAACGGGCGTACCAGACCCATTTTTCGTACAAAAATCCTTTCCGGTTGTGAAAAGTGATCGGACCCTCCTTCCCCCCCCCTAGGTCCAATTCCCGGTTCCAGGTATGGGGCTGAGTAGGGGCAAAATTCAGGCTGTGAACCCCAGCCCCCCCCCCTCCCCCAGCCCCCAGTTACATGTATGGTCTGAGGGTCAGGGGGGTCGCGATTGGAAAGGCTCATTCATTGCATTTTAGGTAGGGCTCATGTTTCTAATCATGTTCACTGGAAACTACAACTTCTTCAATTTTGCATACATCGTCGCATGCCTTCCCTTGCTGCTAGGGCCGGATTGAATTGATAATCACTTGTGTCCTTTGCCCGTTTTTCTGTTTTTTGTGGAATTCTTTGTATCGGCATTTTATTGAAAACTTTGTTTGACACAATGTGTACCATATTTTGATCAACCGGCCCGTCAGACAGCGACACGTCTTCAATCTCCACGAAGCAGTTCTTTGGAAAAATCGCGAATTATTCCAAGATTTCATTTGTTCTAAACGCGGCTGCGTGCATCGCGTCCGCTAACTACTTTATTAAATGGTTCGATATTAGAGTGAATTTTGAAGAATGGCAACTGGATTCCGACGTTGGTGAGTTGTGGTTCTTTCCTTACTCTGTTCAGTTAGAGTACTTGACTTGTTTTGAAACCGAGTTGATGCTTACTGGAATGACACGAACACGAATCGTATGTAAGGGTGTTTTTTTTTAAATTTGCCGATTTGTTTCTTGAATAACTTCTTATTTCCGCGTCCGATTTTCGTGAAATTTAGACCATGGACACAGAACGCTTTGGGATTTTGTCTAGAACAGGAATCATCGAAATTGGATCAGCTTTCAAAAAGTTCTGACCTTTCAAAGTTGAAGTCCAAATTTGTGAGTCAGTGATCCAGGCATGCAGCATGCACACTGCAGTCAAACCCCTTTCTTCCCAGGCCATCTGCACCAAAATTTCAGGTTATGTGCGAAATTTTATGGTCTACACGATGATGTTAACCGTTTTGAGCGGCATTTGGAATTTGCATCACATCAGTGGCAAAATTCAAAGTCAGTGCAAAAGTCGCTCACTGCTAACGCATTTCACCAAAAGTTCTCTATTGAAAGTGGAACATAAGAATTTGATAGACTACAACTGTGGAGATTGTCCTGAGGATTATTTGACCCGATTATGTCGATGAGCCAGCTTTTACACCTCAGCAGTGGCAGCCCAAAATCTGAAAAACCACAAAAACCCTGCATCTCATGGAAAAATTTTGGAAGTTTGCTTCTAAATGATGAGTTGTTGAATTTACATAAAACAAGGGTGGCTTAGAATCGACATATCCTCAGGACATTCCCCACAGTTGTAGTCTATCAAATTCTTATGTTCCACTTTCAAAAGAGAACTTTTGGTGAAATGAGTTAGCAGTGCGCGACTTTTGCACTGACTTTGAATTTTGCCACCAATGTGATGCAAATTCCAAATACCGCTCAAAACGGTTAACGTCATCGTGTAGCCCATGAAATTTCGCACGTAACCTGAAATTTTGTTGCAGATGGCCTGAGAAGAAAGGCGTTTGACTGTGGTGTGCATGCTGCGTGCCTGGATCACTGACTCGCAAATTTGGACTTCAACTTTGAAAGGTCATAACTTTAGGAAAGCTTATCCGATTTCGATGATTCCTCTTCTAGACAAAATCCCAAAGCGTTCTGCGTCCATGGTCCAAATTTCACGAAAATAGGACTTGGAAACAAAAAGTTATTCAAGAAACAAATCGGTTAATTTAAAAAAACACCCTTTATTTCATACTCGATTGAACCATCATCAAACATCATCATCAAGGACAGTAAACACTGACAACAATTGACAATAGAAGCAGATTCATTAAATGCACTCTAAACAGAAAAGGCTGCACTAAAGTGTAAAAGCTCTAATGCCAAATAATTACAAAGCAAATGTAAAATGGCTGCAAACATTAATCAACCAAGAAACGCTGTAGCCTTTACGAAGCCGGAATTTTACGCCTGGTTGGATTGGGGCACGCAATGGCTGGTGATCATTGGCACTTTGCTCTTTATACAAGAAGTTATTACTGCCGTACTACGGTTGTTGCTTCTCATCTGTTTTGTTCAGCGTATTCTGGCAGTGGTTTCGGTGAACATTTAGGACCCTTTTCGACGCGCACCCTCACGAGTCGTGTGCGAGACGACTGCGTGCGCTCGGCAAGCTGCTGGCCGTCTGCTCGGCCTCGTCGCTCCTCTTCTCCGTCAGCCTCGTGCGTTAGCCGCCGTCGTACACAACCAATCAATCGCTCTCCTCTCGTCGCTTCGCTCAGCAGAAGCACGCACGCAGCACGCTTGGCTGCAGCATACCTGTAACTGTGGGGTGCCATCCCAATTTGTCCGACACCCACCCAGACCCCCCCCCCCAGAATTTCACCATGTCTAAAACGATATAAGTGAGTAAATGTTGGTGTTTTTCAGTGCTTTTCAGTGTTATATGACTACGAAACAGCTAAACAACACTATTTAGAGCGTATTTTGACCCATTTTTCACGCAAAAAGTACCAGTGTACTAAATAAGTCAAAAATGGTCGGCTGCGCTACCCCCTCTTTGCTCCAGCTTCCCCTCCAAATCTTCCACCCCCCCCCCCCTCGAGTCGCCCTGGCCCAGCTAAGCCCGCTCCACAATGCTCTGGCTTCTGCCCTCTGTTTTCTGGCTTCTGTCTTCTGGCTTCTGCACAAAACGCCACACCACAATGAGCTCTCTGACTCTTTCATAATTGCCTGACTCTAAATTCTCTGACTCTGACTCTAAAGCCAGCCAGAAGACAGAGCATTGTGGCGCGGCCTTTACAGGTCAGGTATGGTCTGTAGCACTCGCGACAACGACTCCCTATGGCGGCGACCCTATGAATGAGTCGTAGACGTTCGCGGCAATGGAGGCACGGGGCGAGCGCGCCCATGTGGGAGGGGAGCCACGCATCACTCACACATGCGACCGCGCCTTTTGCGAGCGCTATCTAAGCGCGACCCTGAGAGCGACTAATAATTCACCTTCTGGCGACTGTTGATTACGCTTTGCGCGATAAAATGAAGGCGACTACATATTGAAATTGTAGCGACTATAGCATTTACATATGTTTATCCGGCGACATCCTTAAACTTTGTTTTGACACCACCACACAGCACACAAGGCCGTAAATGCAGTGAACTGCGCTATACACTGTATCACATACCGTACGCGCCAGCACCCAGCTCTTCTGTTGACCCGTCCTACTCGTTACTAGTCGGTCGGAAGAGAGAATATTAATAAGGCTGGGTAGGCCGAACACAACAAGTGGCGAAGCGGCTTTTGTTCGGACCTCCGCCGGCTACGAGGACGCAGCGGCAAGAGATGGCGTCGGCGAAGCTGCCGATCGCCCCGCTCGAGCTCTACTGGAGCCACCCGGGCGAGCAGCCGCCGAGGTGGCCAACGTGGAAGCGGCGCTTCGACACCATGGTCAGCCTCATTGAGCGAGACGCCGCAATCGCAGACAAGGCGAAGAACCAGCTGCTCTTCTCCTACCTCGGAGCCGAAGGAGTACGCCGATGGGAGACCGACCCGCGGGCCAGACAGGCCGACAGCCTCAGCCACGAGAGCTACGTCGCGGCCATCGGCGAGATCCTGGGAGAGCCGGTGCTCCCGGCACTGGCGTTCCACAAGTTGCGCTCTTGCAGACAAGAGCCGCAAGAGACAAGCAATGAGTACGTCGCGCGCTTGAGACGGCTACAGGCGGACTGCGACTACACGGGCTTCGACGACGAGCGAGACCTCGCCCTCATCCTCGCCCAGAACTGCTACAGCAAGACCGCCCAGAAGGAGATGCTGAGCAAGACGACGGTGCAGCTCACCGACTACATCAAGATCCTGCAGACGGAAGAGATCTCGTCTGCAAGCATCGACGCGCTGCGAGAACCTTCGAGCGCACGAGTCGGCGCAGTAGGCGGACGCGGACGAGGACGAGCGCGGGGCGCGACGAGGACGACCACGCGGCCAGCGCAGTACCGGCAACGGCAGCAGTGCGGCAACTGCGGAGGACCCGCCCACGAAGACGGCGCCGCCTGCTGGGCCGAGGACATGGAATGCTACAACTGCAACCGCAAGGGTCACCTCGCCAAGGCTTGTAGGAGCGGCCAGGGCGCATCGAGCAGCGGCGGCGCCCGAGGAAAAGGCAAGGCCAGAGGTCGACGCCGGATGCTTCGCGACGTGACGGCGCCGACGACGTCGACCGACAGCGCGACCATCAGGGCGGTCGTCATCGCCAGCACCGGCTTCAGCGTCGACAAGCCATTCACGAGCTGCTTCGACATCGTGGACACGTCCGGCGCGTCGCACAAGATCACAGCGATCGTTGACAGCGGCGCCGACGTCAGCTACCTGGCCAAGGCCCACTACGACGCCTTCTTCAAGGACGTCCCGCTGAAGAAGCCGACAGTCGCTATCCACAACTTCGACTTCTCGCCGCTATGCGGCACACTGGGCTTCCTCACCGTTAAGGTTCGGCATTGCAGCGAGGACCACCTCCTCGACTTCTACGTCTCCAGCCGAGAAGTGCCAACCTGCTTCGGCGCTGACGCCATTGTCGCCCTAGGGCTCATCATCGACGGTGAAGCCAAGGTCGTCCGATCAGCAGTGAAGCCCATCAAGACGCGCAGGGCGGACAAGCCTGCGATCCAGCAAGGCCGAGAGCAGGCACTGCGTGAGAAGTTCCCCGAGCTGGCCGCGGAGGGCATCGGCAAAGTGCCCGACTTCAAACACTCCATCACCATCAGGCCGGACGCGAAACCAGTCGCCTGCCGAACGCGACCAGTGCCGATCGCTTACCACGAGGCCGTCGACACGGAAATCGATGAGATGGACAGGCAAGACATCTGGGAGCCCGTCGTTGGGCCCTCCGAGTGGGTCCACCCGCTGGTGGCAGTGCGCAAGCCAGACGGCGGCGCGAGAATCACTACGGACCTTACGGCTCTGAACAAGGTGGTCGTGCCAGTGCGACACCCCTTGCCCAGGATACAAGACCTGTTCCTGGAGCTGCGCGGAGCGCAGATGTTCAGCAAGCTGGACCTACGCAAGGGCTACTTCCATGTCGAGATCGACGAGGCGAGTCGGCACCTGACCACCACTGCAACGCCAAAAGGCCTCCGTCGCTACAAGCGCCTGCCAATGGGACTCACGGACTCAGCCGCAGTGTTCCAGCAGACAGTGTCCCAGGCCTTGAGCGGCATCAACGGATGCATGGCCTACATCGACGACATGCTCATCTACGCTGCCACCCAGGCTGAGCACGACAGATGCTTGGAGGCCGTGCTTGGACGCCTGCAAGACTTTGGCTTCCGGCTGAATTGGAAGAAGTGCCTCTTCAGCGTCAGCAGCACGACCTTCTTGGGCCACAACGTCAGCAACGACGGCATCCAGCCCAGCCCAGAAAACGTCGCGGCCATCAGAGACATGCCACGACCGACGACAGTCAAGGCCATCCAATCCTTCCTGGGTATGGCAAACTACTATGTCGACTTTGTGGCAGACTTCGCTACGCTCGCCGAGCCTCTTCGCGAGATGACGAGGGGCAATGCAACAGGCCAGATCAAGTGGTCGCCGGACGCCGAGCGCAGCTTCAAGGTCATAAAGGCCAGCATCTCTGACAATCTCAAGCTGGCCATCTATGACCCAGACGCGCCTATCTTCGTGATGACCGACGCTTCAAACGTCGGCCTAGGCGCCGTCCTCAGCCAGATGCAAGGCAGCGAAGAGCGCCCAGTCAAGTTCGCCAGCCGAACCCTCGAAGGCCGCGAAAGAAACTACGCAGCAAACGAACGTGAAGCCCTGGGATGCTTGTGGGCGTGCGAACACTTCCAGGACTTCTTGCTCGGACAACAGTTTACACTCAGGACGGACCATGAGAGCCTTCAGTCCATCCTGACGCAGCGTGGCAGCGGCCGCAAGACTGGAAAGTTCGACTGCTGGCGTGAGAGGCTGAGCCATTTTGACTACACGGTGGAGCACCGACCTGGCGTAGAAAACCTCGTGGCTGACGCGCTGTCTCGCCTGGCCCTTAAGGCAAAGGAGCTCCAGGTCGAGGTAGACATCGACCAGCAGCACACCATCTGCATGGCAACAGCCGAGGGCTTCAACGTCAAGGACTTTGCCAAAGAGACAGCGGCCGACCCGCTGTTGGCAACCGTGCTACGCCACGTGAGAACTGGTTGGCCACCGGCAGCCAGGATCAACGCAGAGCTCAAGCCCTACCACGCGCTGCGGGCCGAACTGACCGAAGAGCGAGGCGCGCTCTTCCGAGGTCCTGTCTTGGTCGTGCCGCCAACGCGACGAACGCGCCTGCTCGACGCGGCTCACCACGGACACCCAGGCATCGTCCGAGCGAAGGCAAAGATGCGCGAGACATACTGGTGGCCGGGCATGGCCACCGCGATCGAAGCCTTCATCAAGACGCGCCAAGGCTGTCAGGACAGTGACAAGTCTCGCAGCAAGAAGCAGCCACCGGTCAGAGAGATCCCGCGGCCTGAGCACGCCTGGAGCAAGCTGGCCGTGGACGTCACCGGCCCCTTCCATCACGCGCCACGACACCAGCAGTACGCCGTGGTCGCAATTGACTACTACAGCGGCTACCCAGAGGTGTTGCTGACGGGAGCGCACGACGCGCCGACGCACGACGCAAGGTCTTCAGCAGATTCGGCGCCCCTGACGAACTAGTCACCGACAATGGCCCCGAGTTCCGCAGCAAGCACTGCAGATTTCTGCACGAAGAGGGGAGTGCACCACTACAGAACGCCGGTCTACTATCCTCAAGAGAATGGGCTGGTGGAAAGGTTCAATCAGAGCCTCAAGTACCACGTCCAAGCCATCGCCAGGGAGCGCGACCCCTTCGAGGAC
Source organism: Paralinhomoeus sp. GSCO2_6 (assembly GCA_030248085.1). Lineage (NCBI taxonomy): Eukaryota > Metazoa > Nematoda > Chromadorea > Monhysterida > Linhomoeidae > Paralinhomoeus > Paralinhomoeus sp. GSCO2_6. Next base: position 59,470 of record JASAMY010002308.1, on the reverse strand, counting down.
AAGATCGACGCGTTCCTCGAACGCTACAGAGCTGAGAAGCCAACCACCGACAAGGCAAGCCCAGCCGAGCTCTTGCTGAACCGACGACTGCGCCTGCCGCACGAGTTCAACAAGACTACTCCAACAAGCGCCCGAGACGAAGGCGACTCGGCTGGCGCCCAGACCAAGAAGGAGGCGAATACCGGCAACAGCATGGACAACTTGCTGACGCGAGGACCCTACGGCGTGGGCGATCTAGTGCGGACAAGGCGGCCCCACTGCTACAAGGGCGAGCCGACATGGGGCGACCCGCTCGCCGTGACGCGCGTCCTTGGCCGCTGGACGTACATCCTCGCCGACGGACAGAAGTGGAACGCGCGCCTGCTCCGCCCGCACCTGGTGCCGCCCCGACCGGTCGTCACATGCGCAGACGACGACCCGGCCGACGTCGAGCCCGCTCCAGAGCCGCGCCGGTCCCAACGAACGACACGCGGACGCCGGCCCGCTCGCTACTCGCCTCCGCCAGGCGCCGTACGCATCCGCCGATGAAGAGGGGGGTGATGCAGTGAACTGCGCTATACACTGTATCACATACCGTACGCGCCAGCACCCAGCTCTTCTGTTGACCCGTCCTACTCGTTACTAGTCGGTCGGAAGAGAGAATATTAATAAGGCTGGGTAGGCCGAACACAACAGTAAACAATCACGAAGATCGGGCGGGTTAGTATCACAGACGTTCTTCTCCCACGAGGGAAGGTGGGCCGCCACCTGGCAGGGATTTCGGTGACCATTCGCGACTCAGTGACCTCGGTGGAAAGGAGTTGAACCCCCAACCACGAGCGCGCCGAGCACGACGCCTTGCCACTGAGCCGCTACGCTCTCGAGTCCTGCCTTGGAAGAATCGAGCGAGCTGTCAATTTGCTTGTCGCTGCCGACAGGGACAGTGACGCGTTAGCAGCGGCGGTGACGACGGAAGCACTGCCGATGGTGCTGACGACTGCCCGTGAGGGAGGCGACACAGCAACAGGGCCAACATGTACAATTTTAGTCGCCCAACAAATTAGCGTTCATACATAGTTCTATGCGCAATTGCACTTCATTGTATTGTATGGCACGCACATTCACATGGTTGCACGTAGATGTGCTGTACGCCCCCCCCCCCTCCGCGTGGCTCCATTGTCGCACGGCAGCGCCGTCCGTGGTCCCATACCCTGTCCGGGTGTGGTTGGGCGGCGTGAGGCGACATTGTCGAACCGTTCGGATGGCAAGGATAATGAAATAATGAACTATATCGAGTTAATTTAGGTGCCGTTTACGCGAGGCATTACGACTTCCGTTAAACTGTGGCCCGAACTCTATCAGTGGCGGCGCTCCTTCGACACCTACTCCTTGACCCATGAATACGGTCTCTTTAGAAGCATGACTGGTGACTGACTTCTTTCCTCGTTTCTTCTATTTCATTGTTGGGATGAAACAGATTCCAAGGTCATAGTTTTATTGCGCGTCAATAATCTGCGCATGAGCCAGTATTTCACTTAATAAATACATAATTCATGTAACTATATTCCTCAATATTCTTGCTTAGTACTTCACTTTCGCGTTTCAAAATCTAATAGGTCACTTACTCAGCTGCATGACAAATCCTAAGTGCTGCTCAGTCATTTACGTTCTTCAGGCGTGGGCGGCCGTCCGGAGGTGATCGTAGAAGGCGCAGCGTCGGAGGAGGGTCCCTGGCTCGAGTACCACTTCCCCTACAAGCCCGGCAACCTCTCCCACGCGCCGCCCTTTCTCAGTAGGGAATAGGGATACCGACTTCCCCAAGTCCCCCTTCCACCGCTCACACGGTTGGCCGCTCTAGTCCCGCACCAGGCGCGGCTCGACTGGCAGCTGTGGTTCGCGGCGCTGGGAGAGGCTCGGCACAACCCCTGGTTCGTCTCCCTCGCCTATAAGCTACTGCTAGCCGAACCCCAAGGTGCGTCGCGCCCCGTGTGTGTGTGTGTGTGTGTGTGTGTGTGTGTGTGTGTGTGTGTGTGTGTGTGTGTGTGTGTGTGTGTGTGTGTGGGTGTGTGTGTGTGTGGGTGTGTGTGTGTGTGTGTGTGTGTGTGTGTGTGTGGGTGTGTGTGTGTGTGTGTGTGTGGGTGTGTGTGTGTGTGGTATCGCGAGTGCGGGTGCATACGTGCAACCATACGTGTAGTGTAACCGGGTCTGGCAGAGTGGGGGGGGGCTAAATGGCCGAATTCGGGGGGGGGGGGTCCCTCGAGCAAAAAGTGGGGGGTAGCCAGCCATTTGTTGACTTATACTGTTACTTTTTTGTCAAAAATGTGTATAAATAGGCTCTAGACAGTGTTATTTAGCTGCTTTATGGTCATATAACACTGAAAAACACCAATATTTACTTCCTTTATCGTTTTAGACATGGTGAAACTCCTTTGGGAGAATTCAGGGGGGGGGGGGGGGGGCTGGGTGGGTGTTGGGAAAATAGTGGGGCTCCCAAAGCCCCCCCCCCCCACCACCACCACCCATCACTCGGAAGTCGACCCCCCCCCCCCAGCCCACTTACACGCCACTAACGTGACCAAAAGTCAGTTTTTTTTGCGTATTTTGAGTGATTTATGATCATAAACAGGGGGAAAAAAGATATTTAGACCCAGCTTGACCTTCGACCAAAATGTACCTGTATTTACACGCTATTCTCCTGATCCGGTCTGGTGATCCACACCCCCACTTTTGGCTGTGGAGACCCCCACCCCCTTGGAGGACAGTTTACCGCCCCCAAACCGGCCTGACCCCTTGGGGGTTGGGGGTGGAGATACCTCGATTGCTTATTTCTGATTTACGTTGGGTTCATTCATTACGTTCGCCCCAGTTTCAGTATTGGCCTTGTTGGACCGAGGCGGCACTCCGTTTCCAAGAAAGAATCCGCCGAAATACGTGCGCGCGCTGCTCTATCACTACCACTTCACGAAGAGTGTGGCCGACAAGGACTGGTGGACTCGAGAGTTGAAACGCGAGTATTTGCCGCCCATTTCCTTGGACACGGCGTATGTGAAGACCTATTTGGAGCGGAACGGTTTTGTGCTCAAGGTCCTGCTTGTCCTGTCGTTGCATCCTTTGGTTTGCGTGAACGCACACGCGTCGTTCTTCAGAGGAAGTCAAAAGCGAGCGGTGCGTTGGTGCCACGAGCGCGAGCGCTGCGGTACTTGGCGCGGCTGGAGAGGTCAGTCGATATGCGCGCCGAGCAGGACATTTGGTCGCTGAGCCTCGCCGTCTCCCTGGTCGCCTGTTTCAACTGGAAGTTGGGCACACCGCGTCGTCGTTCCAACTGATCTTCTGCTCTGTCGTTTGTCGTTCTCACTGTGTGGGTGGAAAGGTGAAAAAGGAGAAAAAAATAGGAAAAAAGGCTGGAGGATGCGCAAAAATAAGCGTACTAACTTCTGGTTTAATTTTGCTATAATTTTAATCGCGCTCTCTGTTTCATATCTGCTTTGCTCAGCTTTCTGCCGGTCTCTCTTTCCGGCTGTCGTTCGTTTGGAACATGGCGGCGGTGCTTTCGTTGAAGAGCAGCGAGAAGCGCGCCTTTGCAGGCGCGCGCGCGCAGATCACACAACGACGCTCTGACGTGGAGCGATTTAAGTCGCTAAGCACCTGCACCGACTGCGCGAGCAGGCCGCTGGCAGTCTGAGAAGGGGGGGGGGGGCGACGCAGGCGACTGCAGGCTTGTGGCGGCTGTAGAACTCACCCTGCCAACCTATTGTGAGCCGTTAAGACTGAGAACGCTGCCTTTCAATGCGCCTTGCGCAGACGCTGGCTCTTCTTTACCTGTCAGACTGTAGGTATGTGGAAGAGTGAGAGGTACTCGCTCTCTAAACGCCTTTGCGCTGTTCATTTGAATTCATTCATGCTGGTGCTGCTTCGTCCTGTCGACTCATACTTAGTGTTTAGTACCCGTGTGAGAAGTGACGACCTCACACGAGCACTTTTGGCGGGCATTTTTCCAGCGGGGTTTTTTCCTAGGGCTTTTTTCTGGCGGGCTTTTTTCAGCGGCTTTTTTCCACGCTTTTTTCAGCGCTTTTTTTAGATCCGTCTCATACCTGTAACTGGAGGTTACCCCTCCCCCACTATTTTTCCAACACCCCACCCACACCCCACCCCCACCCCATCAACCCTCCCCCCAGAATTTTCCCAAGGGATTTTTTCCCTGCATAAAACGATGAAAGTGAGTAAATGTTGGTGTATTTCAGTGCTTTTTCAGTGTTATATGACCATAAAACATGTAAATGACACTGTTTTTGACACCATGTAAATGACACCATTTTTTGACCAAAAAGTTGGTATCCAGTATAACTCAAAGAATGGCCAGCTAATCACCCCCCCCACTTTTAGCCCCAGACACACCCCCCCCCAGAATTCAACCAGTCTCCTCCCTCTCTTCAGACCCGATTACAGGCACTAGCGGATCCAAAGGGGGGGCGGGGGGCGTGCCCCCACCAGTCGTGGGCGGCAATGGGGGGCAGCGGGGGGCAGGCGCGGCGGGCAGAGAAGGGGCAGGGGGCAGTCGTTGGGGGCAGAGAACGTCGCGGGGCAGGCAAAGGGGGCAGAAGGGGCCCAGACGAGAGGGAAGAGGGACAAATCGGGCTAATATTGCCTTTTTCCCATAGATTTACACACTCATAACCGGAAAATGTTTGCCTGCGGCTCTGTAGTGTATGGATGACTGCGTTTGGACTAAGGTATTGACTCTATATTTTGGTTCAGCTCGCCCATCCAAAGTAGAGGTGCGCGTAAGGCACGTAAAGGGGGCAAGGGATGCAAGCTGGCTGACCTAATGTGACTGTTTCGCCCAATAAAATAATGCTCAGATGTAGGTTGGAAACAAAATTTTCGCCTGCGGCGCGCACTTTTGTGCATACTTTTGGCCACAACTCATGCTAAATTCCTTGAAATTCCAAGGAATGAGGCAGTTAGCATTAAAAATTTCGCCTGCGGCGCGATTTCGAAAATCTGAACAAAACGTCTCACTTGTTCTATTGAAAACAACCTAAAGAACCGCAAAAATGCAAAATGTGTGTTTTGAGGCGCCACTGCCGGTTCTACTAAGTGTTGAAAAACATGCGAAAAAGTGGGCTGCGGCGCCAAACGCGCGAAATATAGCTCTCCAATTGAAATTTAAGCCCAAAAAAAAATTTGAGCTTGCCCCCCCCCTGTCAGAAAATCCTGGATCCGCCAGTGATTACAGGTATGACTGTTCTGCCTGTTCTCATTCTACTGGTTGCGTTGCTTCGGTGTGGCGTTTCCTTGCCAGACAGCAAAATATCCTGAGTTGGTGTCAGATGAAAACGGATACATTCAGCGTACACTCCTAGGTGAATTTGAGCGCAATCCCTCAACAGTCACAATATTAACGGACGCAATTCTACCCCAAAAATCGACGTTGCGTACCTACGTAGGACTCTTACTCTTACGCATACCTGAACTGGGGTGGGGATTTGGGGTGGACGGGGGTTTCCCTCTCCTCCCCCCCCCCCAGGTGCTGGGTTTGACTACCCACACCCCACCCAACCACCCAGATTTTTTCGGGAGCTTTCTCCTACCTACTTAAATAGAAAACTAATGTGTCTTGTACAGTGTTTTTGAACAAAAATCGACCAAAAAGAAGGAACTTTAGCGTTTCAACCGTGAATTTCCGATCAAAAAGTGCCTATTTTTCCTCTCCAAACACCCTTCTCCTGTTTTTCAGCCCCCCCCCCCCTCAGAAAGTGCTCAAACCCTCACCACAGGTCCAATTCCCGGTTACAGGTATGACCTTACGGAGAGATACGAAGGTTTGACACGATGTCGCCTGGTGTTTGTATAAACGCTCAAAAATTGGAGACATGCGGTCAAGCGGTCCAAAAGTAGAATTTTTCGCCAGGTAAAAAAACGGTCATCACAACTTGACAATATATGGCTGGCTTTCTATATGAATTGAAAAATTTACGTTCTACTTTGCAAAACAAAACAGTACACGGAAAAGGATTCCGATCGACTAGCCAAAGTTGATCACTTGTCGTGTTGTCTGGCATCTTGCTGTGGGAAGTGTAGTTTCAGTTCGAGCAGCTCAATGCACCGGCTGACGGGTGAAGCGCTCGCGCTAGCCGGCTGTACTTGCTCTGGCGCCGCCAGCAGGTCGCCGCTGTCGATTCGAGGCGTCTCTACCTCCTCTAACCCCTTTTCTGCTAGCGCCAGCCTGCAAAGGGTCAAAGAACGTGCGCGAACGCACGCGCGGACGCGCACACGACTGACTCTCGCTTCAGGATGATGCCTTGGAGGAACTTGTGGCCCAGCAGCAGCAGTGGACAGTCCGTGCAGCTGTTGAGCAGAATCAGCCAGTTGCCCACCATTATGAGGCAGTAATATACCGGCCCGTGGTCCTATAACAGCGGCGTTTGCTTGCAGTATGGTCGACAAGAATGGCGCAACTACGAGTGCAGAACTTTCCAGTAACTACGCAAGGCGTTTGCGATGCGAGAAGACGCGAGCACCACCCACCTGTCCAAAGCCGTGCATCTCCCACAGGTCGACGACGACCGTGCAGACGCGCAGCAGCAGGAACTTGCTCATGTAGAGTCGGTTCACCCAGCGCCGAGACCACCAAGACGCACCCTGCAAGTCGGCGGACATTTCCAAGAGACCGTCGTCATATTTGTTGAAGCTATGAATCATGCGTGAGGTGAGCACCGCTATGCATAATGTAGGTCAAGCAAGGCTGCCATGTGGTTATATAGCGGTAGCGTGGTTACGGTTATAGCGTGGCTTATGTTGTAGGCTATCGTAGATGTTCGGGGACATCGTGTTGCCGCCTTTGACTTGCTCGGGGGCAGGGGGCAAGGGACACTAGATGGAGAGGGAGTGCGCGGCGCGTCTTAGCGGCATGTTCAGTCAAGGTTGGCCCAATTGGCATGCGAATTACCGTTCTTAACAGAACCTTTCTCTCTCTCTCATTAATTGATGTATACCTACTAGGTATGTATTGTATCTCCGACTTTGCTCTGCACCAGTTCTCTTTTCTGGTCTCAACACCATTGTTGCAGTTGGAAGGAGCACGGTACGCTCTACCCTGGTCGCTCTTTGGATGGATTTGCCGATTACACTGTGGATCAATGACGAGCACGTACAGTGGTTGCCCACTGTGCTTCTTTCTCGTGTGTTATGGAGGGGGGGGGGGATGATGACGCGTCCCGAGATATCTAGTTAGCTAGCTGGGGTCGCGTTCCGCGGGCCGCACCTGGAGAAGGTCGGTCCTCCGAACGAGCGTGGACCTGCGTGTGGCGAGGAGCATGCGTCGTCGCCGGCCGGGGTTGGCGGCCTGCGAGCGCTCGGTCGCGACGAAGAGCACGGCGATCGCGGCGAACGGCGCGATGTGGTCGACCGTCGAGCGCACCACCGCCCGGTACCAGAACTGCACTCCGCGGTTCAGGCGCCACGACGTCGGCGCAGCCTCAACACCACACACGACACTGTCTACGATCCAGGGTAGTGGTGTGTACGATTGTGGGACTTTTCCGTTCATGGGCTCTACCTTGTGGAGTCGCAGCGACGACTACCCCTGGCTCATACATATCGGCATGTCGGCAACGGTACTGTATTACAGTACATGCAAGTATGTACCTGCGTGGACCAGAGGTCGTGGGTGCCTGGAACGCGGCAGCGCTGGACGCTGAGGTCGGCGACGGAGGGCGCGTTGAGGGCGAGCGCGAGCGCGAGCAGCAGCAGCTGCTCCCCGTAGACGTGGCGGAACTGCGCGCAGCTTCCTCCGCCCGTGCCGTGGGAGGCGCCAAAGCGCGACGACGTGCTCCTCTCGACCACGGTGAAGGGCCGCTTCATGGCGCGATACGACTGGTACGAGAGCAGCACCGGCAGCCACGCCTGAGCGCGTTGTTCTGTTGCGATGGGGGGACTTGGCACGGGACGGCGGTGCGGTGGGGGCCGCGTAGCGGGCGTGGACGCACGGTCATGGTGAAGAGGACGCCCGCGATAGGGTGGCAGACGACGGACGCGTGGTCGGCGTACTCGCAGTGGAGGCCGGCCGAGGCGATGACGACGGCCAGCGAGTAGTAGGGCACGACGATCAGCATCAGCAGCACGTTGAACGCGAACCACGACCGTATCGTCGCCTGCGTCCGCGTACACCGCCATGTACAGGCCTCCATACTGTACTGGTACCTTTTCTACGCACATGCTGTCTAGAATTTCTAGGCCGCCCTCCCCCCCCCCCCATCCTGCTCGTCCTATACAATGTATGTATAGCTACAGATATTGGGGGGTGGCACCACCTTGAACTCGGCGTTGAGCGCCTGGAACTTGGGTCGGGCGAGGCAGCGCCAGAGGACGCAGCAGTGGACGAGCAGGCCGATGGCGGCACAGGCGATGGTCGCGTAACCGGCGACCAGCGTCTGCGTCCAGCTCACCAGCTCGCCGCCCTCGGCCACGTCCAGCCAGCGCATCACGCACGTGTTGAACGAGGCCATCTCTCGCTCGCTCTCGCTCTTCTCGCTCTAGTCAAATTTTGTTCTCTGTTGAATCAACCGCGCGATTCCCATCAGATGCGGCAAAGGCACAAGCGCGAGCAGCCTCCTCATTTTCACGCTCCGTTTCGCGCTCTCAGCTATGTATGACTTAGTCTAGGCTACATAGTCCTAGTAATTACAAGGAATAGAGGCGTCGTAGCAACAATGCGTTGACTTTGATTATTTGCACCGCCGAACGCGCACCGCTGAACAAATCAGCCGCCGATGGCTACACTGGAATTTCAAGCAGAGCTGCATCAGGGCGAAGCTTCCGGAACCCGGTTGCAATCCGACTCAACTAATCATGAACGTGCCAAGTGCACGAATCTTCCCACAGCACGAAAAAAGTGTTCCAGCCTTGAGTCTGCACATCCTTCGCAACAAAAAAAAAAGAATAAGAATAATACAAAAGTGCGCCAGAAATTTTGCACAAGTTCAAGGCAACACTGGAAGCGTCAAAACTGTCTGAGTCAACGGTTAGGTTAAGGTCTAAGGAGTGTTGCTGACACTCTTTCCGCTCACATTCGTGGGATTTTACTACTTAACAAGCTGACGAATCGACGGGTCACGGGACCTGCTTCGGCGCGTAATATCCGTAGCTAAATGATATGTATATAGCTAGTAGCTACATGATGCACGCACATATGGCTGCTGTCAAACACACTATTGTGGCTCTGGACACGAGCCATCATTTTAGCTTCTATTTTTTGCTGAATTTGCCTTTAAATTCAAACGAGCCATATATACCTTTTCTAATGTTTAACTTTCTGCGTTTTCTGAGGTCGGTAGCGACTGGCTCGTTGGGGCACGTAACGCGCCACGCCCTGACCTCGTGGAAGGTTTCTCCGACTAATCGAGATTGATTTTCGCTGTCGCAATTGGACGCCGCGATTGGCGTTGCGGCGGCCAGAGAGAAGCCTTGCTCTATCAGGTCAAAAGGGCCATTCTCATTAGAGGCGCGCGTCCGTCCAGTCGACTACAGCCGAGTGAGTGCCCTTTGGATCGCGTAGACGAGGAGTGCTGCGACTGCACGTTGCATGTATGTATGTATGTAGGCGCTTCGCCGCCATACTGCAATGAGGTTGCTAAGACTGGATTGTTCGGGCGTCATCAGTGTCGCAATACCATGTGCAATTACGCAGTCAATTATTGGCGAACCAATTAGGGGTTGGCTGCGCAAGATTACCTGGGGCTCCGAGGAAAGCACGTCGACTGAAGCCGCTGAAAACAAGACACGCGAATTGGTGTGAGTCACGACAGTCATGTAGGTACTAACTGTAGTGCGGCTTCCTGCGCGCCCACGCATCACATTCCTAATCACCTAGTCGACTCATCCATAACCTGCACCATGAGTTGGAAACAAAACAATGGTCTGCAGCGAACGTGTAAAAGTAAACACTTATTTACTTGACCATCAGCCCGTTTCACGCCTTTCCCGCGTATCCCTACAAGTATATGGACTGCGTTGCCTCTGCCCCCACCCACACGCACAACGTAAATGGAAAGGAGCAGCAATAGTCATGATCACCACTGTCGCCACACACACTCACTCATACTCTCACTCATGTCACTCTTGAAGGAGAGGTATACCGTAAATCCTCCAATTGTGCCCCCGGGGCAACGTTCTTTCAACCTCTCCTTACCCGCTGGCAACATGGGGGGCCTATACTTTCAACCTAAACATTTTGAATGGTAATGCTAATTTCGCTGTCAAAATTGCCCATTTGTCGGTGATCTTGATAACATCTTGATCCCGATTTAATGGTTGATTTTCATTTAATAGTTGGTCATTTGTAATAGTTGCTGAAACGTCTATCGGTCTGCTGCTGTCTGTCGGTCTGTCCGCCCACTCAACCCCCCCCCCCCTCCAAACGCCTGCTCAGTGCTCATGTCTGCTCAGCTGCTGCGTTTGTCATCCGCCGCTTTTCCCATTCCGCGTGCTTGTTCACCTATGGGAGAGTTTACGCCACTCGTAAATTCGTTTTCGAATGGCAAAGAATATGAGCAGTTTGGACGACTTCAAACGAAAAGCCAGTTTGGCGTACATTGCGGTACAGCCGTATGTGGGCGACGAACAGCGAAGCGTTGTAAAGCCATGGAGCAGACTTGGAGACCGCAGTTGCAGAGTGGATTTCGCCGCGTTGTTCTGAAATAAGGGGAGGAGGAAGTTGGGATGGCTACTCTTCTTCCAGTTCCATCCCAATCTTTTTGGGGGAGGAGGGGGGGGGGGGACTGGTGCGTCAGAACCTATTCGGGCAAGATTCGGCAGAACCTATTCGAGCAGGTTTCCTGAAGGGCAAAGAGGATGCAACTTCTGATCTCAAGATCGGGGGTACGAGATCAAGCCGAGTAAGCACCGCCTAATAATGGCGCTAAATATTCACGCAACGAAATATTTCGTCAGCTGCGACCACAGCTTCTTCAGTGTTGTTTCCTTCGAGCAGCGGCTGCACCTTATGGTCTTCTTCTTCTTCTAAAAACGACGTTTATCAAGCGTGTTTCGAGAGAGTGACTAGCTTATTTCCTCAAAGAGCCTCGAACAAGCACGTTACCCGCAAAGCTAACAAAGTAGGTACTACCTGAACAGGACCGTTGCTCGGGAATGAGGCTGAGACGGGACCGAAATACGACCCCTAAAGAAGAAAGAACTTGTTGGCAACGTCACCGAGTTCGCAACAACACCCCCCCCCTCCCGATCACATTTAGGTATTTCGTTTACAAACGCAGGCATTTCATGGGAGTTTAGGGTTCGTGTCTCTCCTCACCAGATCCGTGCAGGCCGGGGGGATTCGTAGGGCAGAGGAGCTGGGCGTCCTCGGCCGCTTCCAGCTCCTCGAGGCTCTCCAGGGTCGGCATGTGCGCCAGCGGCGAGTGCTGGCGCGCCGCCGCGAAGCGCAGCAACTCGGCGAGGGAGACGACGCTGCACTGCTGCTGCTCCCCCAACTCTGGATCATCAGCCAGGCTCGAGACTGAAGCGACCTCGACGAGAGGCGAACTAGGCCGGCGGCGTAGTTGGGTAGGTACATTGTAACCCTAGCGACAGTTCGCGCTGATGAAAGCTGTCAGGTGGAGTGGATCCTGGACTGTCAACACGATTTGAGGAATGTTATAGGCGTTTCGAAAAACCTTGAGAACGAATGATATGTGTGTTGCTTTTTTTCAAGTACCGGTGTATGTAAAACGCACTGTTGCTACTCTTGGATGTCGTCACGTTGACGCTGTTTGTCTCCACCTCGGAAATGCAGTCGGGACTCGTCAACCACTAAAACAACCAAATGTTTTGTGCCCCAAAGGCGATTGCGCAGTAGTTGCTGCTTTTCTACGGTAGGTTGGTAGGTTTCTACAGGCAAACGCGCGGAGTACTGCCCATGAGGTCAAATTAGGGCGATAATTTTCAAATGATAGCTGTGTAATGGTAAATATGTAGTGTACTAACTTCTGTGTTAAATTAGTCACTACTAATATACTATATCTTCCAAGTCGACAGTGTCACATTAAATAGCTCCGTTCGCTCGCGTGTCACTTCCGCTCATCGTGCTTGGGATCACTGTAGTGTCGTTGCCAACACTACATCCCTCCCCTTCTAGCTGAAGACGGGCGGCTGCTGTAGGCTGCCGGCGGTCGTCTTCTGGGTCGATGCCGGCGTCGACAGCGCGGCGGTCGTCTTCTGGGTCGATGCCGGCGTCGACAGCGCGGCGGTCGTCTTCTGGGTCGATGCCGGCGTCGACAGCGCGGCGGTCGTCTTCTTGGTCGGTGCCGGCGTCGACAGCTCGGCGGTCGTCTTCTTGATCGGTGCCGGCGTCGACAGCTCGGCAGTCGTCATCTGGTTCTGCGCTCGGACGACCTGCTGGTGGGACGGTTCTTGGGCGTGCGGGAAGAGCATGGCATCTCTGCCCAGGGCGCAGGTGCATGCATGGCGCCGACGGCCGCGATTTTCTCAGGGTCCGCGCCTCGTGCCATCTTGATGCAGTCCGACGCCTGTTGCTTCGTCTGCCGCGCTGGGCCAGCAGGCGCATGTCGACTCCGTCGGCTCGCTGATGTGCCCCTTGGACGTGTCCTCCGTGCGCGTAGACGCTGCAGCAGCCGCGTCGGGCGTCGCCAGCCTGGGACGGCTCTGCTCTGGTCCGACGGCTCACGCTCTCCAGCAGTCGGGTCGTCGTGGTGGACCGGGCCGCCTCTGCTGCCGCAGCATCAGGCGCCACCCTGCTCAGCTTCTGCTGCTGCCGGCATCGCGGTCGCTTCGGCGATCCGCAGCGTCTGACGGAGTGGCCCTTCTTGGCGCGGTGGGGACGAGGCTTTGCAGCCGGACTGGCGCGGTCGGTGGAGGCTGGCGTTCCGCAGTCATTGCGGCCAGCGCCGTCGTTGTCTTCTCCGGCCGGCGCCGTCCGCCGCCTCTCTGGCCGTTGGTCGTCTTCGAGCTTGTCGCTTGGTCGCCCGGCGCCCGTGAGGAAGACGCATCCCTCGATCTTGCTCCGCTGCCGGAACGGACTGGTCTGCTCGAGGACGTGAGACAGCCGTTTGTTCACGCTCCATGCTGGCAGGCGGGCCGATGGCGCGGCGTCCGTTGACTGCTCGCTCTTGGACGACGCCAGCGTGGCGGTTCTTCTCTAGGTCACGCCACTTGTAGTGTACTAACTTCTGTGTTAAATTAGTCACTACTAATATACTATATCTTCCAAGTCGACAGTGTCACATTAAATAGCTCCGTTCGCTCGCGTGTCACTTCCGCTCATCGTGCTTGGGATCACTGTAGTGTCGTTGCCAACACTACAAAATATTCCGTACGTTTTGTACTTGTTCCTCTGTTCTTTTTTTACTTGCCTTGCATTTTTAGCAGTGGTGAAGGCCGTGTGGTGTGACGCACCTCTCCGTGTGTGCTCGTTGTTTGGATCGTCAGCACGGCGGGCGCATGTGGTCGCTCGCTCACGGCAATATTTTGTGGATCCGAGTGGTTTCCCTGCAGCGGTGGGGGACAACTGACGAGCGCCAGCAGGTCGTTGAGACTCGCAGTCGCGTCGTTTTTCTGCAAACGCTCCACAACGTGAGAATGTTCGTTGTCAGGCAATGATGACAATACTCAAGGCGACGGGCATTGTTTTACACTGCTGTTAGAGAAAAAGTTGTAGTGGCACTGGCGGATCCATGAACAAAAAGTGACTGGAATTGCCGTGAACATACCATACCGTAAATCCTATAATTGGCCCCCTTTTTATTTACCTCCCCCCCTTATAGTTACAACGCTCTATAAATGGGTTGACGCGTCGTTCACAGTGGTTTGTATTTTTGTGAAGCGTTTTTGCGACTTTGACGAATTCACCAACTGTTGGCAAATGTCATTCACATCTGCGACCAGTTCAAGCGATGGCGGGTTGAACGAGCCGCATCGTATCTTTATCCGTGCACGCATGCGATATTGCTGTCGAGTCTATTTGTTTAGTTTTTTAGGAGCGTTGTTTCCATGGAATGGAAAGGGATGTGGATGCGGGTGCATCAATTATTGTTTACTCGGATGTGGATGTGGATGCATGCATGCTTACATACACGCTAATTCTTCTGGCTGGCTAATTTCGCCATGCCAATGCCATTAATGCCATTTATCGGTAATTATAGACAAAACGAATGGATTTGACGCAACGCGGGGCGAGGCCGAGTCGATCGGGCCATCGCCCGTCCGGATCCGTTGAGCCGTTCGAGAGTTTTTAGACGGAAGCACGCATAACAGACCAACGGACAAACGGACAGCCGCCGGAGTTGTAAGTAGATTAGCCCGCTTTATTTAACCCCCCCCCCATAACTGCACCCGCACCCTACGCCTCGAATGAAACAATTAGCCAACCAGTGGGCTTACGGTATTATGTGGCTTACGGTATGTAGGTATGTACATACATAGATGTCGTACCGTGTAGGTAGGTACATGTAATGCGCCGGGCACCTTTTTGCAGAGTCGGACGAGGGGCCAACTGCGGCGGGGCAACGAGAGATTGGTCTGGGACGCCTGGGACCTATGGGACAGCGCCCTGGAGCTGAGTTGCAGAGAGGTGCTGCCACTGGACTTGCTCTTGACTCGGATGCTGGAGCTGTTGCAGCTGCTGCTGTTGCCCTTCTGCAGCACGCCCAGACTGGTCCGATACACGGCTACAACAAACGTCATTTGACTTACCTAGTCTCTCTCATTCTCATTAGATTTATTCCCTCGTGTGCACTATTTGTTTGTTTTGATTTGCACACAGAGGTATTTATTTTTCGACCCAGCCATGCAGTGCTGGCCACTCTAATAACTGTTCCTTCATCTGCACTATTCGTTTGTGCCCTGGCAAAAGCATGTTTTTGCTAATCTGTTTGTACACTATGCAGCGATACTCAGTCATTGTGGTACTCAGTCATTGAGTTCCTTTTTGTTCGTTGGTATGGAATTGTTGGGGTGGTATGTTATTCTTTCAGTTAGTATCCTTAGAGGGGCAATGCACCCAAGAGACTGCGCAATCTTTGGCAGATAAAGCACTTGGGAGCCATTTCTGTAACCCCTCGTTCGTGTGGAACCCAACTTTCGTAGATTGCTGTGCGCGCGCATGGCTTACTGGTGGAGATGTTTGCCTGGTTGCACAGCTGCAACGCCTCGGGTCCAGGATGGCTTGGCGAATCTTCGAGCGACGTCGTCGACTCGTCGTCGCCGGCCTCGTAGGTTTTCTCGAGCTTCACCTAACGCAAAAAAAATAACATGGCTGCCGCTCTACATTTTCTTCAATAGCCTACTGTTGTGAGGCTGCATTCACCAAGGAGATTCGTTCGTTCGTTTGTTTGTTTGTAATTGGTATACTACTCTACGCGGAGCACTACTTTCAAAGTACGTATTTTTTGTCTGACCTGAATTAGGTTGACGCTCATGGACACGAGTGACAGTCCGACCATGACGAAAGCAAACAGCATAAGCAGGTACTTCGGTTGGGACGGCGTAATGTCGCCCAATCCAATTGTGCTAAATGATGTGCGATTGTGCGATGCGCGATGATGTCCAATTGTGAAGATAAGTGAATTGTGAAGATTGTGAATTCTGTAAACAAGCTCGTTTCAAAAAGCACTTCATTTAAATTTGTTGCCTTTCATTCGAAATTTCTGTGCTTCGGCACCGATTGGACGGGTGCACACTTCCCTTTAGCAGTGCCGATTCCTTTGGAATCAGTGAAATCGCCGCACAAGCTTCAATGATACGACGCCCCGTTACTGTCTCTTTTGTTGAAAACATTATGCACTGTTGTTGCATTGCAAAACGCTACACCACCTTGCTTTTGTCAGAAAAGACAAAAGTGCGCATTGCAAATGCATAAAAAGCCAGAATCTGAGTCAAGATCAGTCAAGCAGGCCATCCTACAGACCAGTTACGGTTTGCCAGCGCCAGCAGCAACGAACTGGATCACAGTGCGTGCGCACACAGAAACCTGCTGTGCAAATGAAGTGAGAATTACACGCTGTTGCAATTACACGCACGCACGCATTTTCTAACGCTGCCCCTTCCTTACCCCCGCTCTAATTTGGTGGTGGTGAGGGGGGGGGGGGCGGTAAAGCGTTCACTGCCTAGCCAGCGTAGCGGAGTGGGTGGCGGGACCGAC
Source organism: Paralinhomoeus sp. GSCO2_6 (assembly GCA_030248085.1). NCBI lineage: Eukaryota > Metazoa > Nematoda > Chromadorea > Monhysterida > Linhomoeidae > Paralinhomoeus > Paralinhomoeus sp. GSCO2_6. The sequence goes on along the minus strand of JASAMY010002308.1, from coordinate 43,338 downwards.
GCGCGTACTGGCGATAGCGAACGCACTAACATGGCCTTACATCTCATGGCATGATGGCATGGCTGCCAACATTTATTGAAAATTCTCGCAAAACTTTCATGAATTTTTTAGAATAAATCAAAAAACTTTAGAATAAATCAAAAAAGTATCTCCAAACTCGTCCTAAGAATGCTCAAAAAAAATTTCGGCCAATGCTCAAGCCATAAAGGAGAACCGGTCGGTAACAGTAACGGTAACCATTAGGAAATTTCCCGTCCGTAAATGAACTCGCCGCGCGTAAAAGTTACATATTATTGCCTACCTCAAAGAAATAAAGAAAAAGTAGAACGCGACAAAGTAATTCCAGTCGGTTTCCCAAGTTAGAATCGTGGCGGAGCAGACAAATATCCAGACGACAACAAGGGCCACTGCCACTGGGATGGGCAAATCGAAAATTTCCAAATCTGAAATCGGAAAATTGCCATCGTAATCTGGGCTCTGCATGGCGTTGAAAACTTTTTCTGTCTTCATCGTCCAAGAGGCGAATCTCATCCATCGTCTGCTTGGTGCAGTAGCGAAAGAGGCGTCGGCACAGACATTTCAGCAAGAACCACGGGTACTTGAGGCATCTGGTCAGCACCTTCCCTAGAAATCAGTCGCAGTGCATTATGCATTGGTACTAGCAATGTCAGGAAAAACAAAAAGCTAAAAATTAATGAACGTACAAATACTTCCTTAGGTGTGTTAAACAACAAAGGACTTCTAAATTTAAGGAGAGGATTGCAATGTAGGATTTACGGCACGAGAGTTGTTGCCATTCTCGACTCTCACCCAGGTCGTCGAGGACGCACAGAACCAGTGGAATGCCCACGACGGCGTAGAGCATCGTGAAGAGCTGTCCAGCCGCCGTGCGGGGGTGCAAATGCCCATAGCCAATTGTGGTGCACACTGTCTGCGCGTACAGCACAGCATTCCAATAGTCCCAGCTCAGTTTTTGTTCCGTGTAGCTAAAGTGCGCATTTTAAAATGGGTGTAGCGCCGACGAACACGCAAAAGCAAGACTCGACTAGAGCCGAAACGGCGGATTCGATAAGACCTATGGTAATACCTTATGAAAAGCGCCCCTCCGAAAGCATGTCTGCAGTGGTAAGCGCCTGGGGCGCTTTTCATAGGATTTACGGTAGGCCAGACTATATAGGTACATACATTCGTACGGGAGTCGAGTTTGTCTGGCTGTCGGTCAGTAGACCTACAGTGTATTAGTAAATTCTTCATATTTTCGTGTAGACCTTTAGTGAAACTGGAGACAGTTTTTTTTTCTCGTTTACCAAAACCGCGATGGAGCAAAATTTTGGCCGCTTGGCGCTTACCGCACGTCCAGTCTGGTCTCGTACTGCTCCAAGTTGTCCGCGATCATTGCGAGCACCTTCTCGCTCTCTTCTGGCGACATATAGCGAAGTGGCTCCGTCTTGGTGTTGTTGAAGAGGGCAAAGAATATCCTCAGCGCCTGACTCTCTCTGCCACCTTTTAGCTCCACAATCCACTGAGAGTATAGTTGGTGATCCGCACCGCTTTCGAGCAGCCAGAACACTGCGCCACCCAATACTTGGTAGACAACCAGCATTAGAATAAGGAAGGCATGCTTGAGGCCTGAATGGTAGCCAGGAAAATATCTATCTAATGAGCGTATACGCATCACATTTAGGGGCCATTTATACTTCGCTCCGCTCTGCTCCGCGCAGCAGATTACTCCGCGCGGAGCAAAAGTAATTTATACTCGCGCTGCGCGCATCAGATTTTCCAATCGAGACCTTCACGCCAAATTCAAATGTCTGCTCCGCGGAGCGCCGGCAAGCGTATTCCAGCACTGTTGGAATATTTTTTGATTCGCGGTATTGAAATCGGCTGAAAATTAAAAGGAGGCTAAGAATAATGGCAGACAATGGTCCAAAGATGACAGAAGAATGGAAAGAGTGCTTAACCGACGCTGTCAGAGATCACTAGTGTCGCTGGAAAATGTCGTCGAACTCCAAACAGCACACTCCGCGAGCCAAGCCGAACGCCTGCGCCGAAATCGCGCCGCAGCTGGGACCCGAGATTGGCTACACGAGAGTGAGGAACAGCTGCTTCTCGCCAGTCAGTCGTTTTGTTTCTAACTTGACGGAAAAAAAAAATAATTAAATAATTTATTTATTTGTTATTTTTCAGGCCCGCTTTTGCCAATCCGAGCGGAAGGAGCTGTGGGAAATCGCTGACGAGAGGCGGCGGCGCGCAAACAGATCGCCTTGCAATTTTGTTACGCAGATGAACTTCTTGAAGAAACGAAATGTCGTGATCCAGTGAGCTGTTTTTATTTGTCACAATTTTACGTTTCAATTGTTTCCAGACCAATTTTGACCTCTTGCAGCCCATATTTTGCCGAAAGCAGCCCATATTTTGCCGAAAAACCCACCATTGTAAGTGAAAGGACAATGCAAAAATTCGACATCGCGAAACTTTCCGTCTCCCCCGCCACCCACAACCATAGGTGCCCTGCCCACGGAAACACGTGTCGGGGACTTTCTACCCCTGGGTTGTGTGTTGCGTAAATCTAACGCGGTGATGTGCGCAATGCACGCGCCCGAATGTACGTATGAACGGAGGCACGCAGAATTTTGTCCCGACGGCGAGGGGCAGGGGCGGAGACGGAAAGGCAGAGTGCTACTTTTGTCAAGGGCACAATACATTGTAACTCGGCTCTGGGTGAACCAGGGTTGCATAAAAAAAAAAAATTTCAAGTTTTTTTTTTTTAAATTAAAAAAAAATTTTTTTTTTTTTAAATTGACTTAGGAGCCATCATTGGCGCCAAATACCTGTACTATAAGATACTTTTAGCCTATTCGAGTGTCAAACACAAGTACTAGTGCTTCCCTAAAGCCTTTAGAAGCGTATTTAGCATCGTTTTAGTCAAATGGTGACAAAGCCGCTGCCTCTAAATGGTCGTGTACGGTATCGCACTATGTTGGGAACCAGTTGGGAACCCCAAAAAGAGCTTGGTTTTGGTGCTAATAAGCAAGTTTATGCATGAATAACTACTAATTGTACCATCTAAACACCATTTAAACGCCTTTTTGCCACTCAAAAGCTAAATTTTACCCAAAAACAGAGAAATTTTTTTTTTAATTTAAAAAAAAAATCCAACTTTTTTTTTTTTAAAAAAAAAATTTTTTTTTTTAAAAAAAAAACTTTTTTTTTAAATTGTGCAACCCTGGGGTGAACCTTCGGCGTCAGATGAGGAAGTGTCCTCAACCGTTTTTGTGTCGCTCAAACAGGTTTCCTCGGAAGGCGACTTTGTTTTGGGGAATTCAATTTCATTATCGGTCATATAAAAATTTGTAACCATAAATAGGCGCTGATCCAAAACAAATTTCGATTCTGCATTTCGACGAAAAAAACGCGGTTGCAGACAGGTTAACTTCGAAAATCCCATACCCCTCCCCCACCACAACGTAGCAGCCGCATGATGACACCCAACATGGCGCATACGTAGCGTCTGGACAACTTCGCAAACGGCGGGACAACGGCCCCTTTGCTGCGTCGGGACAACGGCGGCGATAGGTACCCTCCTTCCTACTCCTTCCTTCTGTGCTACGCAAGGCAAAGCACGCTGGCACGCTGCCTCCATTCATACGCGCGCTTGGGATGTGTGCTGCGTAGATTGCAAGAAGCGATTAAACGCGTACATAGGCCAGGGGTAGAAAGTCCTATGAACCCGGAAACATAGAAGAGTGGGGGGGGGGGTAGCTGGCCATTTTGGACTTATCCTTATACTTTTTGGTCAAAAATGGGTATAAATAGGCTCTAAACAGTGTTATTTAGCTGTTTGGGACCTGAAAGCCATTATTTGGGTAAAGTCCCGTTATAGCGACAATCCAGCCATCTCCTGCTGAGCAGAGTCCCGCTATAGCAAGCAAGATGGACGCGATAGATAAAGGGCAGTCCCGTTATAGCAACACCGTATCTCAGTCCGAAATACAGCATGGTTGGCTCCCTATTGGATGCATTGGATGCGTTAGCGATGCGCGCGGACTCACGCTGACAATCGGGCGACATTTATCGGAACATGCAGACGGGCCAAAACAGTGGGAGTCCAGACGATGGGACGTCCAGTGCGACACCCTGTCGAACTCCGCAAGAAGAAAGGAGGAGCTTTCGCGGGGGCCAGTGCCCACGATCCGCCTGGGCGACATCAACGTCATCCTCTCCGACCCTGATCACCCCAAGAACGCGCACTACTGTCAGCCCGTCGACAGCGCCGCAAGCGCCGCTCAGACCTGCGACCGTTCGGCACGGTACAACGCTTTCGTCGCTCTTCAGTTGTCGGTGGCAACGCCATGACTTTCTCGAATCGCGTTAGGTTTGACCTGCGGACGAGCGGCAAACGGCCTCGACGAGCGCACGAGGCGGCTGAGGCGCGCATCGTTGTCGACTATGCCGGCGACGCTGCCACTCGTCAAGCGGTTCAACTGCACTTGAGGCCCTTCGACAAGGTCCGATCTTCCTACTACCGGCACCACAGCCACAAGTACCCCAAGATCCGCAGCATCGAGGACATTCCCGACCGGCTCGTGCGGACCTACGAGGGCTCCATCTCTACAGACGCCGCTGACCCGCAGCGTGGTGTAAGCACTTTGTTTGACTATGGGCTGCTAACCTGTTATGAATCTGGTCTGTTTCGTTTGCAGGACATGTGGGCCATCATGCAGAGTGACAGACCACCATTCTTGGTGCTCATGTCATCACTGGACGCCCAGATCTTGCACAGCAGCGAGCACGTCGTGTGCGACGGCACGTTCGCCTACAGGCCTGGCGACTTCAGCTTCTCGCAGCTGTACATCCTCTTCGCGTTCGTCAACAACAACATGGCTGAGTCGACGCCCGTCTGCTGCGCGCTCATGCCCAACAAAAAGCACGAGTCGTACGAGGCGCTGTTCCGCCTCATCGCGGCGCGGCTAACGCAGCAGTTCGGCACCGTCAGAGCGCTGGCGACAGCGTATGCAACGTTTGCAATGAGAGGGTGCTGCAAATGTGCGTGCGCCTACATTCCCCCACTCTTGGCAGGTTTTTTCACTTCGACTTCAAGAGCGCGCCCGCCAGTGCCGTTAAAGCTGTGTTTCCGCAAGCCGTTGTCAAAGGCTGCACGTTTCACTTCGCCAAGGCGCTCAACAGCAATCTGCAGGACAAGGGTCTGCTCCCAGCGTATAGAAAGTGAGGAGCACACTAACGCGTTTATGACTGCAGTGCGCCCATCACGCAACCCAGGTCCGAGACACACAAGTTCAACCTGCCGCAGTACGACTGCATCAAAGTGTGGGTGCGGCGCCTCGTCGCCCTCGCGCTTCTCCCTGCCCACCACGTCAGGCCAGTGTACGAGCGCTTGTTGAGCACGGCGCCCGTCACCAACAATGCCGCCGTTGACGCGTCTTTGCGCTCCTTCAATGCGTACTTTAAAAGTTAGTGTTTAACCGTGACCGTGAACAGGAAACGCACTGTTCGCTTTAGAGCAGTGGATGTCGTCCGACACCATGGTGCAGCGGCTGTCCCACTTCGATCATGAGGGACCGAGGACCAACAACCACGCGGAGGGCTATAACAACTCGCTCAGCTCCAAGTTCGACGAGCGTCAGCGACCGACTTTGTCGCGCTTCCTCGTGACTCTGCAGCAAGTCCATCACGCCCAACAGACGAAGATCCGCCGCTACCTCTCTGACGCCCAACCGCAGACGCCGCGGAATGCCCATTACACGAGGAATGACCGCTTGATACTCAACAGTAAGCGGTCGTATGCACACCTCCTCCACACGCTCAGTCCGCACACGCCCGATTACTTTGGGATCATTGACCGCGAGACGCTCCGCTACCTGGACTGGGTTCAGAAATACCTGGGCACTCACCCGTGAATTGTTGTCTAGCGTCTCTGCCTGTCACTGCGCCTGGCCCGCGTGGTGCTTCCCCACCTCCCCAATTGTCGTTGCTGCTGCCACAGAATATGCGCGTAATCGCTAAACTGTTGGAGGTGTCTAATATTTGTGTTGTAATTTGTGACTTGTCGTGTCATACTTTGTGACTGTCCTGCTTCGTTAAGCGTCGTGTCAGTGTCGCTGTTGTTACATTCGTGCGCGCCGCATTTGGACAAATAAATTGGAGCATAACCATTAAACGAAACGATACGGTATATTTAAGTTGCTATAGCGAGACCCTTCGTTGCTATAGCGGGACTCCCTGATCTTATCTGTCAGATCTATTTTGCTATAACGGGACGTTGCTATACCGGGACGGAACCATTATTTGGTGGAGGGGGGTGCTCCAAAAAGGCAAAAACTGCGAAAATACAGCGTCCCAGGCTTGAGGTTCAGAAAATGAAATCCAGAGGGAGGGGGTTGGGGTCATTCCGAATGTCTTTTGGGATAGGGTATACCCCGCTACCCCCCCCCCCTCCAGAGCTCGCCAGGGCATCCAGGGGAATCGCCAACTTTTTTAGCAGCAGGAATAATTCGGGATTTTCAGGACACCTCCCAACCCAACCCCCCACGCATTTCTGTGGGGTGCTACGAGACAAATCTGCGCGTCACTTAAATTGCCTCTAATCAGGTGGTTCAAAAGCTTCGGATTGGCGCCTTCGGCCTCGCAGTCCTCAGCAGCAGCGTTGACGTCATGCGGTCAAAAGCACCCCCACCAATAACCGTGACCGGGTTCTGGAGGGGGGATGTTTGAATTTTTTGATTTTTTGTGTTATGTCCCACACCCACAGTCCATGCGCCAGCAGTGTGTGTGTGTGTGTGTGTGTGTGTGTGCGTGTGTGCGTGTGTGCGTATAACGTTATTAGAGTTTTGACGATTTTGACGAGGAGCAACAGTGGTCGACCACCGCTTGCGCAAGCCACAAGCTACCTGAATTACAGCAAAACGTGATTATAAAAGAAAGAAAAACAGATTTTGGGCGCTGCCGTTATTGAACCTGTGCCAGTGATCTGCGTGTTGTGCTTGTGACAATCGGTTGGCTTTCTCAGTTCTGCTGAGGCGCAAAACTCATGTGATGCATACGTGAACGTTGTTCTGAGAACCGGGGAGGGGGTCTGGGACTGGGGGCAGAGTGGGATGTGCGTCTAGAGAAACGACAAACGAGAAAGCTCGCTCAAGGTCATTAGTTTTAATATTTTTTTTTCTGTTTTGCTTGGGTAGACGACACCACATTTTCGACACCGACCGATACTCAGAATAAAAATCGGTTTACTGCCGAACCGCCACACTGGTTGCTCGCTAGTACGCCACTACCGCGGCGCATTGCTGCGCGGGAGTCGGCTCCCGCGGAGCGGCCTCCCGACTACGCTGCGCGGAGCAGAGCGGAGCGAAGTATAAATGGCCCCTAAGAGTTCTAATTTGATGCCCCGGTTGCGTTTTCAGAAACGTACACCCAATTGGAAATACAAAAATAAACGACGGTTCGAGTTTTGGTCCCAATCGAAAGATGCGTCCACACCACACCACGTACGCAGCGCAGCTATACTACTGTAGGCCCACGCTGTGTTCACATGCGAGAAACGGACCAAATCTTTGGTAGATCTTCAGAAAAGCCTGGACCCTTCGGTCCCGTTTCCTTTTCTTGAGCTTCTCAAAATTTTTCCTGAAACTCGAGTGGACTCTTTCCAAACTCAGCACTGCTGCTGCGGGTGGCTGCACGGCTAGGTTTGTCGCATCCATTGTTCGCCTTTCTCATGCTCTGGCTAAGCTAGGTAGGTGCGTACATATCTGGACCAGAAATGGGCTTGTACAATGTGTATGTCTGCGGCGTGAAGCGGCGCAAGCGCTTCTGCGTTCGATTAAACGAAAGAACAGATTGCTCTCTTGGGCATTAGGCCTATTCGGTTTTGCGGCTTGCGCCAGAGAAGGACAGTTTGTCTTTCGCAAATAAATGGAATGCTGCTGCGGTTGCCGCCATGCTTGCAGGCTATGGCAATTCTGGGGAAGAGAAATTGGACTGGTTGAATAAAAAATGGAGAAAGCAGTGATCAGTGAAAATATCAATGGCGATGCTGCGAATTTACGATCGTTGTGCCAAAAGCTCCGTCACGAAAGTGGGTAGGCGAGGGGTGAAAAGCATTACCAAACCACACGCAATCGCGGTTCGCGGTACAAGCCCACTACAGGGTGTTTCATATATGTATATTAAGGAAAAATTTGCAGGCAGCTGCAAAAAAGGGGAATATGTGACTTCCGTAGAGCTGAAGTCCACTTTGAAAAAAGATTGTATAAATAAGAGCATTGCAGTGGAGTCCACTTTGAAAAACGATTGTATAACAGCATTGCAGTTGATGTGGAGTCCATTTTGAAAAACGATTGTATAAGAGCATGCAATGGTATGAACAATCAATTTGCTTGTCACATATTCGGCGTTTTTAGCGCTCGCTACATGATGACAGAATACAGTGGCACTTAGCATACTAGGAAAAGCGCATATCTACCTACGCACACAAACACACGCGCACACACCGCACGTACATAGACACTCAAATATTTTGTAAGTCGGAAATGATGATCCAATGAATAGAATATTTTGATTCTACCACAGTTCGAATTACGATACCTACAAATTGTTCTATTCTGCAAACATACGTGCAGTCTGGAATTGGGATAACTGATTCTTTGAAGCACAGTAACAGAAATTTGTTGTGTTAATGGATGGAGAATATGCACAACAGGCACTTCAGGTATAATTTAAGGAGCTGTTCTACAAACACAATCTACATTACCGTTTTGAAACTTATCATTTACCTGTCCTTTGAGAATCCGTAATCAGCAGCATCGAAATACATACCACACCACACCAAGAGTCCAGTTGCGCTTATGGTTTTTAGTTCTATCTGCAATGTGCGTAGGGCAGTGGTGTGTGTCACTTTTAGCTGGGCAACAGTGATGTCACTAGAATGACTGTTGTCCGAAATCAAATATGCCAAAACAGCTCACGCTAAAAACGCCGAATATGTGACAAGCAAATTGATTGTTCATACCATTGCATGCTCTTATACAATCGTTTTTCAAAATGGACTCCACATCAACTGCAATGCTGTTATACAATCGTTTTTCAAAGTGGACTCCACTGCAATGCTCTTATTTATACAATCTTTTTTCAAAGTGGACTTCAGCTCTACGGAAGTCACATATTCCCCTTTTTTGCAGCTGCCTGCAAATTTTTCCTTAATACAGTGTTTTTTCGTATTGATATGTACGAAATGTGCTCCCACGCGTGCACGGATTTCGGGTGCAAACAAGGTGCACCCACACAGGGGGCGTGAGTTTCCCTACCACAGTAGCATACATGTAACCGGGTTTTTGAAGTGGGTGGGGGGGGGGACGCCAGAGACCATTCTGTGGGGGGAGGGGGTGTTGTAGCCGAAACGTCGTATTAAATGTGTACAGTGTACAAGTTCAAAACTGTAGAATTTCTTTACAAACACCTTCCTTCCTGGGCAACGTCTCGAACACCAAGGACGTGCTGCAACTCCTCGAGTTACAGAATCAGGGGCTGAACACCAGCGAGTGGCGCATGACGCGCTCGTTACCCCAAGCCCGACCACGAGGACGCCACCACAACCAGCATGCTCGTTGAGGACGCGTCCTATGCGACCCTCTGCGCGGCCAAGATGGTGGTCAACTACGGCGTGCGTGCGTGCGTGCATGCGTGCGTGCGTGCGTGCGCGCGTGCGTGCATGCGTACGAAAGTGCGTGCGTGCGTGCGTGCGTGCGTGCGTGCGTGCGTGCGTGCGGCGTGCGTGCGTGAGCTCGTGCGTGAGTGCGTTCGTGCGTGCGAGAGTGCGTCAGTGCGTGCTTGCGTGCGTGCGTGCGTGCGTGCGTGCGTGCTTGTGTGCGTTCGTGCGAGAGTGCAGGCGTGCGTGCGTGCGTGTGTGCGTGCGTGCGTGCGTGCGTGCGTGCGTGCGTGCGTGCGTGCGTGCGTGCGTGCGCGAGTGCGTGCATGCGAGAGTGCGGGCGTGCTTGCGTGCGTCGGTGTGTGCGTGCGCGCATGCAAGAGTGCGGGTGGACGTGCGTGCGTGCGTGCGTGCGTGCGTCAGTGCGTGCGTGCGTGCGTGCGTGCGTGCGTGCGTGCGTGCGTGCGTGCGTGCGTGTGTGTGTGTGCGTGCGTGCGTGCGTGCGTGAATGTGTGCCTTGTGAGGTTGCACATGAGAGTGCACATCCCAAAAGCACTTGAAGTCAGCTAAAAAACATTTTAACATCTGAAAAGAAAAACGAAAAAACTGAAAAAAATGCAGGGTGGTTCATGGGAACAACATGGGTGGGGCAGGAAGGGACACTGGGGTAACGCAATATTGATTGGTTTTTAAGAGATGGCAGAGACGCCAGCGGGAGTCGAACCCGCGACCTCTCGATTTGTTGTCCAAGACGCAACATTACTAAGTGTTCCGGATCTCAAGATTGTGGGCATTTAGGAAGAATCCATTTGGGGGATTAATTTCTGATTGTATACAGCATATGTTTGCAAAGTTTCATGCCGATTAATTTAACAAAAAAATTATAAAAAAAAAATTAAAAATAAAATCATTTTTCGAAGGTTCAGGAGCTCATATCTCATTATCCAGTGATGAAACTTTAAAAACATTGACCACCGATGACTCGCCTTGACGTATTGTTCACGAAAATAAAAAAAAATTGGGGGTTTACATGGCATTTTTTGGAGTTTTACTCTTGTCGGAACTATAAAAAAAAAATCGCCATTGTCGATATAGACACTGGTCGCGCCCAATTTGTTGAAAGTACAATGCTACATGTCTAGGCGATCAACTTTCACCATTATAGCAAATCTCTGCGATGAGCGGTTGAGGCGCCTATAGCGCACAAAATTTTGGCCAAAAAAACGACTATGTCCAAAAAAACGGGGAAAATCGGCCATAACTCAACACTGGTAGGACCTAGAGGCAAATGCTTTGCATGTTGAAAATGCCATCATGGGTCGCGCTTACACGCCAAGTTTCAGGCCAATCGCTCTTGGCGTTCGCGAGCGGCGCTCCAAAAAAGTGGCAGAGAACATGAAAAAAAAAAGACGCGTTTGCGAAACATTTTTGGAACTACTGACCCCATTCAGTAAAACAAGGAAACGCGTTATGGCGCGTTCGATGCCCCAGAAGAAGGCGGTTTATTTGAGCCATAACGCGCCGAAATCCGTTCAGGCAATCAAAAGTTATAGGCGATCGAAAATTCAAAAACCCGCATTCAGAAGTCGTCACATATTAGGGTTGTACGCTGACGCGTACACCCTGATTTCACCCCCCCCCCCCCCCTACAGCTGGTTCCCCTAAACCGATTGGACTGAGATTTTGCATACATATACCCCCTGTGGCTGCGAATTGGAATTCCAAGTTTCGTTGATTTTCATGCAGGGGCTACTGATTTATAACATTTTCAAAAATATCAAAATTTTTTGACTATTTTAAAAATTAAAGTTTTTAACGCAGTTCAACGCGGCTCGTCGAGCTGATTCCGAAAATGCTCAGATGTTTTTTTTGATTCGATCATGATTTAGTCGAAAAAATAACGAAAAACTATCAGCAGTTGGTTCAGTTACCTATTTGTTAGAGTTGTTTGAGACATTTTTCAACAACACGGTCATTTCGCGAGGCAACAAGAGAGCAACAACGCGATCACAAATCTGTGTGGCCCCCAACGGCCTGCTGAACGGCCTCGAATTGCTTTGACATGAAGGGGAGCAGCCTATCCAACAAGTTCGAGTCAGTCTCTGGCTCTTCCAGTCCAGCAGGTGACTGAGCAGTGAGAGTTGTTGGCATTTTTTTTACTGAAACATGATCGAATCCAAAACATCTTAGCATTTTCGGAATCAGCTCGACAAGCCGCGTTGAACTGTGTTAAAAACTTTAATTTTTAAAATAGTCAAAAAATTTCAATCTTTTCAAAAATTTTATAAATGAGTAGCCCCCTGCATAAAAATCAGCGAAGCTTGGAATTCCAATTCGCAGCCACAGGGGTATATGTCTGTAAAATTTGAGCCCAATCGGTTAAGGGAAACTAGCTGTAGGGGGTTGGAATATATATATGAAATACCCTGTACAACTCATGTTAGTCAATGCAGACAGGTCAGACAAATCTCAGCACACTGAAGTTGGTGTAGCACGCAGTGTGCAAGATCCATTGTACGTTATGCAGGTCCACGACTCAAAGAGGTATACTCACACGCACACGTACGCACAAAGGCTTGTAGTTGTGTAAGTAATGAATGAAGTTGCTCCAGGTTGGCGACAGTGCAGAATAACGCTCTGACAACTGTGCAAGTGAGTACAACACGCACGTGGCGGGGCCAACAGCGCGCGCGCACGACAGGATTCAGGATACCCTATAGCATTACAGTTCTAACAATAGCTGGCTCTGACTGTTATACCTATGCCTTGGTCAAACGTTTTGCGGCATGCAGCTGATCCACCATAAAAGTCGTATCCACAGGTATTGTCGAAATGTATCGAATGCACTGCGCCTATTCTCCCCAGATATAGCAGTAGTCCTTTGGGGCCATGTTGGACTTGCCAATGGGACAGCCATAGGCGGCTGCGAATTTGCGGTCGTGCTGGAAGACCTCGTCTACGTACCAGCCTTGCACCTTTTCTTCAAACTCTTCCCCGCAGAAAACCTAAACACAAACAGCGCCAAATTCTGAGGGAGATGCTTGGAATGCGATGAATGTTGGAGAGGAAGAAGGAATCACTTTTGCCGCTTCGATTCTCTACATTACGTCACACCGCACGCGTAGTGGAGGAACGGACCTGCGACAAGCCCAGGTAGAAGAGCTGCTCGTCGGTGAAATGCGCAAAGGGGCCGGCGATCCGCTGGCGGCCTCGAGTCGAGAGGAGCGTCTGGAAGGCGCGCATGCCACCCTTCATCCCTAGAGCAACGAAGGCACCGCCGTTCCTCGTCAGCCCGATGGAGGAAGGTGGGGGGGGGGGGTTGTCGTCTAACCGACGACGGAAGCAATGGTCTGGTCCATGGCAGCGGCGGCGTTGCCGCAGAAGGCGGGAAGGCGCTCGCAGAGACGCCGGCCCAGACAGCGCCGATCTTCGGCGAACTTTTTCAGGGATTCGCCCTTGACGAGACGCTCGCGTCTGCCGTTGCCCAGCCTGCACGGGCAGAATGACGCGTGAGCACGTCATCGGTGTTATCAGTGTTGAACGTCATCGGTGTTAAACGTGACACTAAACGTGACGCTCTTAGGACATGTACAACATGTCATGCACGATTCATGCACAAGAGATAGACAGAGCACTGCTTGCATGGATCGAATGCACAAACGCAAGCTGAACTTGTAGGAGTTGTCATTCAAAAGGCACTGCTTTGTTTTGCCTCCAGCTTGAGGGCCCACCAACCACCACCTCCCACCAACCTCCCTCCCACCAACCAGGGCAATCCAACGGAGTCGAATCCGTGCGCGATCTCGTGCGCGACTCCCGAGCCCATTCCTCCGTAGAGCAGCGCGGTCGGCATGGCCGTGTGGAAGAAGGGCTCGTTGAAGAGTGCCGCTGACGCGTGCACGTTGTTCGTGTCGCTGCGGTAGAAGCCGTACACGCCCGTGGGATTGGCGCGCGAGTTGAGGTCCGGCTTCGAGCCCGTCTGCAACGGATGCCGCTCGACTACGCACACAACTCGTTGTGAACATCGGAACGACCAAACACGTTGTCGATCCGTCACAAAAGCCAAAGGCGTCTACCACCTACAGATTCCAGTGTTCATCGCAACGGTGAAGTTGAGGGTGATCGTACACGTGCAATTGCGCGTACAAGTTTTCATGCGTGCGTGCGTTCTAATAAAGAATCCGGAAATTAGTCTACTTCAGCTGGACACGACCGAACCAACCAGTCTCAGCACGTTCCTGGTGGAAAATCGCCGGTACTGGTTGTTGATGACGAGGTAGTCCTGCGCCCCGTCGAGCTCCAGGTCGTCAGCGAGGCTATTCAGGTAGGTGTCGTTCATGGTGTAGTCGGGATAGCCGACGTCGAAGAAGGCCAACTCGATCTTTCGCTTCGCTCTCGCCTTTTCAGTTCGCGTCATGTAAGGAATGGAATCCATGAGTTGCTTGAGGGAGCTCTTTACGTTGGCCGTCATGGGATCAATTAGGTCCTGTCAGAGCGGTCGCTGTCGACTCGCGCACAAGCGCGCACAAAACACGAACGCCAGCACGCACGCAAGCACGCACGCACGCACGCACGCACGCACGCACGCACGCACGCACGCACGCACGCACGCACCCGATACTTCGCTAGCAAATCTGGTGGGACCGCAGCATCCGCGTATAGTCTGGCGATTCCCAGGCCATACAAGTCGAAACCGGCGCCTCTCATGATTTCTACGCATACTTTCTTGATGACCTTTTCAGAGACTTCGGTGGCGTCGAGTTCCATGTTTGTCGGCTCCCATGCAGTCTCGGTATCCAGAGCATTTAGCGGGACCTCTGGCCCAAGTGCAGTGCTATCTTCCGACAACTGCTTGATCAGCTCGCTAAATTGTGCAGCCATTTTGTAAGTGTGCAATGCCCCAGGTGCAAGAAAATATACGGTGTATCCGCCGTTTTACTGATTGACGGAATGGAATTCAAAACCAATTAATTGATCGGTTTGAATTTTTCGTCTGTACACGTATTGTGTGTGTGTGTATATATTGTTCTTGTTTAGCGTCTAGCGTGAGTTGGTTGCGCGCCAAGTTCCGGCATCCAGTGCAAGGCAAACGCACCCGATGTCCTCCGTGGCTGCGGTCGACAAGCCAATGCCGAAGTCCTCGGGCCTGGGCAACCTTTGACGGCGGGCGTAAAAGTTTCTGACGAGAGTGGTCGCCATGAGGTTCTGGAGCACTCTGGCTGGTGCCTTTCTGTAGAGCTCCGCCGCGGCCCTCGTGAACTTGGGCAGGTAGACGTTGACGCTGCCGTCGAGCACCGCTCTGCCGTCGAACAGACGGTCGCGGTCCGCAAGCCGAGTGATATACAGCGTCCAGTCAAACACACCGAAATATTCTTGCCTGAAATACTGGCGAGAAAGTACCCACCTTCCCTTGTGGGTAAAGAACGTCGTAATCATTGAGTGATACAGTGTTATTGTATGATGCATCGCTCCCCTCATACAGCTGTATGCCTCGTTGGTTTACAGTCCCTGTAATGTGTCGGTGCTTGCACCAATGAAAAAAGATTTCGATTGAAGGAGCTTTGTTGCGGGAAGGCAACCATGGTGGGATCTCCAAGGAGAGCATTTGCGAGGTCGATGGGACAAGCGCACCACGCTCAGACCCATCCCCCCATCCCCAACTGTGCAGGAAAAACAGGTTGCAAGATTGAGTGGTGGTATGCACCTCAGCACAGCCGCTTTCTTGACATTTCTGTAGAAGTTGGGCGTAATCCGAGCCTGCAGTTCAACCGGGGCGTCGCTTTCTGGTCGGTAATCTTCCGCTCTGTGCTTCGCGAATGCCTGGCTGATTTCTTTCTGCAGCTGGCTGCAAGCGCAATTCAACGCCACTTTTAAAAGGTGCTTGAAATGTGGAGTCGTTCACCGCTGAGATGATGGCTATGCAACGAATGAGACACACACTGAGGAGGTGATGACACAGCACAGCGTGCATGAATTACAACTAGACACCGCTTCAATAAAAAGATTGATTTTTCATTCTGGCGCTCACATGAGGTCTCTTTCATCGTTCTCTGCAGCGCGTCTATCGAGCGGCAGACGCAGCCTATCCGCCAGTCTGGTGACCAGCTCTACGTAGTTTCCCTCCTTGTACACTGCCATGGGGAAGAACACTGGCACCAGCAAGTACTTTCTCATTCCACCCTCTTCGGGAATGGTCCCGTCGCTGGCCACGGTAGAAGCCACTGGGTCCCCAAAACGAGAACCACCTACCAGCTGCAAAGTTCTTACGGGTATTCAAATTCATGACATACGGTACATTCCATAAATAGCATTTGCGCATACCTACAGTAATTGGCTGCATACATAGGTATTTTTGTTCAGGCGGTACATATGCATATAGAGGGACTTATTGGGTCTACAGTACATGTCAATGCCACAGAAGCACCGTACACATATACCTGCAGCTTGGCGACGAGAGTCTCAAAGGCGAAGTTGTCTGGAGTGGTGTAGTCTTTGTCGAGCGTTGGAAAGCCGCCGATCGATTGGATCAGCTGCAGCAAGTGGCCACGCCGAGCCTCGAGGTCGCGCACTCTCTTGGGCGCCGTGCAGATGTCGAACTGCGTCTTCATCAGTCGTCTATACTTCTGAGGCTCGTCGACCTACCATGTAGACAAGCTCATGGATACTGACCTCATCATAATGAAAGCTATATATACTTTGATTTTCTGCATCTCCTCCACCAGAACGTCATCCGTGAGCTTGGCCATTGACTTTGTCGTCTCCGAGAAGATGACCGCCGTGGTGGGGTCGTCCTTGTCGTCGTATGGATAGCGGTAGTTCTTGCAGGAGAACTTGGCGGGATCATGCCAGATGGTCAGAGGCCCTCTTGTGACCCATGGTGGGCACAAACGAAGGTTGGCGCTGAGAGCCGGGATCTACAACGTGGACCCAATGGCGTCGATGGTACCTAAATCCTCCTATAGTGCCCAAGGGGCCAGGGCACTATACTCGCAAGTTCGCAACCGCTCTTCGCCACGGGGCACTACGGGGATCCACGCTTATAGAGGGGCCACAATTGAAAGATTTACGGAACGTACCGTGAATTAGCGCAAACATGCACAATATCTTACAACTACGCGGGGACAGCTGCTAGGTGAAGGGGCCGGCCACACAATTGCCATCACAAACCAACGGTGACGTCATCGAAGTTGGGCGCCGCTGCTAGAACGGCATCGGTAAGCTGTTGCACCGACAGCTCGCTAGTGACGAAGTCCTTTCGAGCATCGCTAACCTCAAGCTGCACCCGCAACTCCGATCTGTGCCCCGCTCTGAACGGAGGGTACATGAACCGAGTTCGATGCCTCCAAGCGCATCGATTTGGCCCTTGACCTAGAGAAGCCGATGACAGTCGCGACCGTGGTTTCGTGTCCGAATTTCTTTAAAGATGTCTCGATCTGAACCATGGTTTTAAGCTTAAAAGTTTTTTGACATTTCCCGCAAAAAGTGTGACACGACACGTGCAAGACAGTTCCGTGCGTGAACGCGCGCACGCACGCACGCACGCACGCACGCACGCACGCACGCACGCACGCACGCACGCACGCACGCACGCACGCACGCACGCACACACTTACACCGACTATGTACAATGTACATATAATAGGTAGTTTCTTCTGAGAGCTCTTAGCCGAAAACGTATTGTACCGTGTGTAGTGCAAGCAATTGTGCGATACCTTGCTTCCGTAATTAGCAGCAGCTAGTTTCGTGGTGAATTTCTCAAAGTCGGCTTCGTCGTCTGCGTAGCGCGCGTCATGGTCGATAAATCCGACGGAGTAGTACGCAGCGTCATTGGGGCTTTGCCTTTTGCAGCCTGTGACCAGCGCCCATGCGACACTGAGCAGCGCAAACGACGCTCTTCGCATTCTGGGGCCTTGCGTCCTCTCTACAAGCGCAAGGGTTTTCTAAAGGCCAATTTACACTCATCCGGCATCCGGCATCTGTCCTCGCTAAGACGGACGATTATAAATCGAGCACTTTTCGGGTGAGAAACGCCGGAGACGGACGACGGATGCCGGAAGTGGGACGATTGTAAGTCGGCCTTAAGGCCGCGACACAAGAAAGTCTGCGTATTCCAAGGAGTAAGTCTAACTTGCCTGCTTGCAATCACTAGTAGTGAACAAAGACTGGCGAAGACACGGACAGGCGGTAGGCAATGGTGCATGCTTCCAGCGTTCGCAAAATGCACTAGGGGGGGGGGGGTCGAAGATCGGGCGTTGCATCGTGCGCTGCAAAAGAACGGGCGTCTGAGACAGTGCAGATGCAGACATGTGCAGTGCAGATGCAGTGCAGATAGGTTGGAGGTGCGCACGGTGTAGAGATAAGCTGGCAGCTAGCAAGGACGACAGGTAGTCAGAAAACTAAGGCATGGGACAATTCTTATTCGACGCATGCACGCGCTAACGTTTGTAATGAGATGCATGAAGTTTCTCCGTGGGCAGTCCGGAAATTGCTTTCTTTCCTCGCCCCTTTTCAAGTGGCAAGTTATATGGTTAATACCGTAGTTTGCCTGCATTCTTTACCTGCCTGCATGCCTGCATCGATTCTTGTAAGCCGTGCCGCCCGCGTTTACCCGAGTGTGTACGCGTTTGACTGAGTGTGTAATCAGTGTGGGTTAGGGGTCGATTGTCCGCCGTTGCTCATATTTCCTATTTTGAGCGTTGATGCAACTCACGACCAACACAAGCCTAAGCCTAAGCAAAAGCCTAAGCCTAAGCTTAAACCTAAGCCTAGGTAAAAGCCTAAGCCTAAGCGAAAGCCTAAGCCTAAGCCTAAACCTAAGCCTAAGCTTAAAAAAGAAGTCTGTGCGGTTGCATAGTGCATGCATATTTTACTGAAGGCGGACAAAAGCTCTGTCACGATCAGTGTGTAGCGTAAAAAGTGTGTTACGTAGGAAAGTGCGTTACGGGAAGAGAAAGAGTGTTACAGAGTCACGAGAAACGCGTTTGACCGAGTGTGTAAGGAAATGCCGGCCCAGTCGGTGTAAGGAAATGCCGGCCCAGTCGAGAAATGCCGGCCCAGTCAAAAAATGCCGGCCCACCTGTGTATTTGTGTGTACGGTAGACATATTTTTAAGTTTTTTTTTAAATTTGAATTGTTTAGTTTTCAATGTCATGTCGAATCGTCGTGGAACTTTTCGTTCAGCTGTGTGGACAAGGCCTGATGTTCAGCGCCTGCTCTCTGACTATAAGTCCGGAAGATCCGTTTTTTCGCATAGAAGATTGGCTGCAGAAATCTCGGTTTTACTACACTGTTATTAGCGTTAATCTGTATTTCTATGCTGTTTCGTATGTTTTTCAGAGGTTGTCAGAGCAGCGTGTTGCTGTTACGTCGGTTCCGCGTCATATTGGGGACGGCAGCATTGGCAGTCGTTCTCTCGGACGGCCCAAAATCGACAAGAACGTCGTCAAGAAGCCGCGGTTGTCTTCTCCAAGGAGTTCGTCGTCAGCTCGGCTTCAAACCGCCGTTCAGCCCCCCACCGTCGTCTCGGCCCGGGGTACAACAGACCCGTGTTCCGGGGACCATCGGGCCGAGAGCGGTGGAGCTGACGGCGGCGAGGGAGGACTTCTCGCTGACGACTCCTCCCGCTTGCTGGCTGCAAAATTGGACGCTGTGGAGAAAAGCGTCACTGCCGTTTCTGGAGAACTTTGCAGCTTTCGACGAGTAGTCATGCGCAAATTTCGGCAGGTGCAGCAGAGCGTCCGACGGGCGGGTTTGCTGTACTCCACCACGGCTAGTACGTCCGTCCAAACTTCGCTGGAGGCATCTAGACTCGCTGAAATTACTGAGCCAGTGGAGCCGGCGCCTGGGACGTCATCGTCTTTGAGAGAGCGTTCCGAGTCGGACACAATGCTGGCCATGAACTTGAAGGGTCGCGTCCTCATCGTCTCTGAGTCTGAAGGCGACAAATTCCGTCTTTTCACGAGATACGGTCCTTTGTCGGCAAGTGGGGACACATACTACCGCTGTCGGGTGTGCGACCACTACAACGTGACCTGCCCGGAAGAGACTGACGGTGGCGTTCTCTCTACAAGAAGTTCTACCCCGACTTTGATTTTGAGGAGCAGCGGGAGAATCGCCTGCGGGAGGAAGAGGGTAGTGAACCGTCACCATTCTATGTGCCCTCTTCTCAGTCGACAGCAGGTGGAGGCGACCAAGATCGACCGCAAGTTCAGACGGGCGATCGTTACCAACGACGTGGAGCCTCGGCAAGCGCATCAGCAGGTTATCTCATCTGAAATTTGTTGTTTTTTTTTTTATTTTGACGAATTCTATTTTAATCCAGGCCCAATTGGAGTGTCTGAGCGTGGCGAAAATTTTGAAAGACACTGTTCCTCTTGTGGGTCCTGCGAGCGTGGCTGCACACCTGCCGGGCTGGACCAACTGCAGGGGCGCCTACTCTCGACACAAGTATAGGAAAGCGCGTGCCGTTCGCGACCCTTTCCAAGACATTGGCGCCTACAAGACGACTCACCGCGGTCGTCAACTCGGCTTAGACGAGCGGTGCTGTGAAAAGTTTTTTAAAATTTTTTTATTAATTTAGCGCCACCCGCCGTAGTGGCTAAGCGGCTGCGCGGAGCCTCTTCTTCTGCTGCTGCTGCCGTCCCCTCACTCCAGCCGGCACAGTCTGCACCTCCGCCTACTCTTTTGCAGCTGCACTCCTTCTCGCCGCCAGATTTGGATTGGCAACAGCGCATGTGTCGCTCTTTCCAAATTCCGCTGGTCGAACCATCCTCAGACAGATCTATTGCCGGCACCATCTTCAGCAGCAAAAAGCCGCCTATCTGTCGTAAAACGGGCGGCGGTGGCGACTGCTTCTTTCGCTCTGTCTGCTTTTTTCTATCTGGCAGCGAGCAATATCATGCGATAGTCCGTCGCGAGCTGTGCGAGTTTATTCTGCAGAACTGGCCGGCCCTGCGCGACTACGCGGACAAGTTTTCCTCCGCAGAAGACTACTTGAAAAATCGCTGGGACGCCGTGGTCGTAAACGGCAAGAGCGTCCGTGTTCAACGTGGCGATCTCCGTAAAGTTGGCTCCTGGGCGATCGAGTTTGAGTGCTGGGCCATCGCCAACTGGCTCGACGTCAACGTCTTCGTCTACAGCACGGACAGAGTTGACAACGGCTGGGCTGTCTACGTCCCAGGAGGCTACGGCAGGTACGACGCGCCGCCTGCCGAGCTGAAATCTCGCCCGTCAGTATATCTGCGCAATTCTGGCGGGCATTTTGAAGTTGTGACATCCGTTTAATTTTTTGCTCGATTTTAATGAACTCATGATCTGATCGGATTTTTCTTGCTCTCATTTTGTTTTGTTTTTGTTTGTGCAATTTTTTGTGGTGGTTGGACAATTTTGGTTGGTTGGACAATTCTGGACAATTTTGTTTGTGCAATCGTTGGTGATTTTTTGTCATTCTGGTGCCTGCCAATTCGCATTGAGTATGTTTGTGTTAGATTGCTCATCGATGATTGTTCGAGGACCACCACTCAGATGTTGGAGATAGTAGTTAGTACATGTTGAGCAGACCTTTTTGAGGTGGGGCGGGAAAAACAGTGGGTTTTTATTCCAGTGTCCAGGACAAGGAAATTCGCGCATCTGTAATTCGTCCATCAGCATTACACATATTACACGTAGTGCGACAATAGTATTACACACATGACTACGCCCCACGAGAAAGAGTGTTACAGAGAAACGAGAAAGAGTGTTACACAACAAAAAAGTACGGTACAACTGACTTTTAAGCATTTATTTGTTTTTGTTGTTTCTTGAGCGTTTTCGAGCATAAAAAGCATGGTTAGTCATCGGCGTGACCAAAATTCGAATGTGTGGGATCGAGACGACGTACGGCAGCTTCTTGCCAACTGTAGGGCTGGGAACTCGGCCTTTTCTCTTCGACAACTGGCGGCGCAGATTTCGGTATGTGTTTGTTGGTGCGAAATAAGTTTTCTGTATTTTTTGTTTGCGTTTCTAGTCACTGGGGAATCAAAGTGTGAGTGCGATGACGGTTCTGCGACGCGTGCGCGACGAGAAAGTAGGCAGTCGTCGCATCGGTCGTCAAAAAAAATCGAAGCCAGTCGCCAACAAGTCGCTGTCGCGTTTTAAACATGTCCGATCCAACCCGCCAGCGCGATCTCAAGCCGTCGTCCAGCCGCCCACCGTCGTCTCGGCCCAGGGTACAACAGACCCGTGTTCCGGGGACCATCGGGCCGAGAGCGGTGGAGCTGACGGCGGCGAGGGAGGACTTCTCGCTGACGACTCCTCCCGCTTGCTGGCTGCAAAATTGGACGCTGTGTCCGGAGAACTTCGTGGTCTGCGGCGAGTCGTCAGTGACGGATTTCGTCAGCTGCTGGCGACGACCAGCACATCCGTTCGAACCGACCCGGAAGAATGCGGAGCCGCGGAGACCACTGAGACGGTAAAGCCGACAGAAGGCCCGTCTTCTGGAGATCTTTCCAAGAAGTCTGGGACAATGCTGGCCATGAACTTGAAGGGCCGCGTTCTCATAGTTGCCGACGGTGACAAGTTCCGTCTGTTCACGAGATATGGCCGATTAACAGCAACTGGCGACGCTTACTACCGCTGTCGGGTGTGCGATCACTACAACATTACTTGTCCTGAAGACACTGCCGCTGGCGTCTACACGAGGCGTTCCACCCCGACATTGATCTTGAGGAGCAGCGGCAGAACCAGCTAGAGGGGGGCACCGTCAAATCGAGACGGCGCAACTCCGTCTACGTCGCATTGGATGAACGGATGCGATCGTACAAGTCCCAGCTGAAGGTTTGAAGTGAATCGTATCAAAAGGGAGCTGAACCCGAAGCTTTTTTTCAGCGCCAGTTGGATAATCCGACCTTGGAAGGGTGGGAACGGGTTTTGTTGGCGAATCCCTACTTAGAGCGAGTGCAGCATCTACTGGCCGACCTAGACTCGGAAGGGAAGAGAACGAGGAAAGCACAACGGCTCATCGACAGGAGAGAGGGTGAGATGTTTGTCTGCGCTGCTCACACTCCTCGCTTTCTTGGCTTTGCTTTTGGGGTGTTTGTCGGTAGCTTCGTTGCACACGCTTGCTTAGTGTCGCTTCCAGCTGCTAAAGCATGCGAGCCTGCCAAAAAAACGCCACCAGCTGTAGTGGCGAAGCGGCTGCGCGGAACCTCTGCTGCTGCTGCTGCCGCCCTTCCATCAGACCAGCCGGCACAGTCTTCTGCTCCTCCTACTGTTTTGCAGTTGCACGCCTTCTCGCCGCCAGATTTGGATTGGCAACAACGCATGTGTCGCACTTTCAAAATTCCGCTGGTTGGACCATCATCAGACAGATCCGTTGTCGGCACCATCTTTGGGAGCAAAAAGCCGCCGATCTGCCGCGCAACGGGCGGCGGCGGCGACTGCTTCTTCCGCTCTGTCTGCTTTTTTCTGTCTGGCAGCGAGCAATATCATGCGATAGTCCGTCGCGAGCTGTGCGAGTTTATTCTGCTGAACTGGCCGGGCCTGCGCGACTACGCCGACAAGTTTTCCTCTGCAGAAGACTACTTGGAAAACCGTTGGGACGTCGTGGTCGAAAACGGCAAGAGCGTCACTGTTCAACGTGGCGACCTCCGTAAACTTGGCTCCTGGGCGATTGAGTTCGAGTGCTGGGCCGTCGCCAACTGGCTCGACGTCAACCTCTTCGTCTACAGAACGGACGGAGTTGACAACGGCTGGGCTGTCTACGTCCCAGGGGGCTACGGCAGGTGCGACGCGCCGCCCGCCGAACTGAAATCTCGCCCGTCAGTATATCTGCGCAATTCTGGCGGGCATTTTGAAGTTGTGACATATGTTTAATGTTTCGCTCGATTTTAATGAACTCATGATCTGATCCGATTTTTCTTGAGCTCATACTGTTTGTACAATCGTTAGCAAACGTCTGCTCGCCTCTCCTTCGGGAGGTGTGGTAAACCTCCATACGACCGCCGTGTGTTTGTGACTTTTTTGTCATTCTGGTGCCAATTCGTATTGAGTACGTTTGTGTTTGATTGCTCATCTATAATTGTTTAAGGGGCCTCTCAGTTGTTGGAGACAGTAGTTAGTACGGTTGAGCAGACCTTTATGAGGTTGGGACTTGAAAAACTGTGGGTTTTTATTCCAGCGTCGAGAACAAGGAAATTCGTCCATCAGGACATGTGTACACACGTGTACACGTAGTAGTACACACATGACTACACACCGTGCCGCCTCGTAAAACGTGTCATGTCGACGTCGCCGCGATCTGCGCGGTCTGAAGGCGCTCGCGAGCGGGGCAACGCGCACTTCGGCGACGGCGAGCTGCTCTCGGCGCTCCGTTGCTACGACGAGGCGCTGTCGCTGGCCGAGCCGCGCAGTCGCCACTTCTACCTGGCGCTCGGCAACCGCTCCGCCGTCAGCTGCTCTCTGCAACAAGCGCATGCGAGTTTGCTCGTCGTCTGCATAATGGGTGGGTTGTCAATCGTCGTTCGCTCCGAGTTTAGTGCTCGCTGCGCGACATCGAGCGCGTGCTGAGTCGGCCCGACGGCACCCCCGAGTTGACTCCAAAGACCCTAGAAAAGCTCCGGAGCAGAAGGCGGCTGCTACTCGAGAAGCTGGCTGCTGCTGAGGACGACGACGCCAAACCGGACGAGTTCCAGAAGACCGTGGCGCCACCGCCACTCTTTAACGGCGACAACAGCCAGTCGGAGTTGCAGAATGCCAGTCGCGCCCTGACACTGCACACGACGCAACACAAAGGCAGACACCTCTTGGTTGGTCCGGCCTCCATCCGCTCGCTATGAATGATCCATACATCCGTCAAACGCTGCGCAGTGCACCAATTCCCCCTCAGAGACGGGTAGTGGAGGGAGTGGAAGTTCTGTACTGTGGTGGTGGTGGTGATGGGTAAGGCGTAAGGTAGGTAAGGTAAGGTGGGGGGGGGGGCAGAGTTACGATTGGGGCAATTCTCCCCCATCATAGGTGTAGATTGGGTCAATTCAACAAGCCAGGGGGGTCTTTGGGGGTTTTGAAGATTGTGGGTAGAATTGAAGAGTTGTGGAAAAAAGGCGATTGCAGTGCTGGAATTCAAAGCCAGGTCTCAGAGATTCTAGTCCTGGATGCTAACCACTACACCACCTACACCACACTCGCACGCCTCCTATCCCGGGTAATACGTCCAGGATAGGAAAATGTGGATGGTGGGGGGGGGGGGGGTCGAAAAGGCAGATTTCGCACCAAAATAACGTGTAAATTGGTACTTTTTGTCCAAAATGTGTCAAAATAATGGGCGCGCAATAGCACTTTTTGAGCGCTTTTGGGTGACACTACACAAAAAAGAAACTAAAACACGGATCTTTAACATTGAGAGAGAGTTTCCCCGCAAATTTTCCGGGATGGCGATGGCCAGGGGGTGTGTTTCTATCGCAAAAAAGCGGGACGGCTATAGCATACCTGTAACTGGGGGCTTTGGGGCCCCCACACTATTTTTCCAACATCCCCTCCCCCCACCCTCCAGACCACCAGAATTTTCCCAATGGATTTTCACCTTGTCTAGAACAATAAAAGTGAGTAAATGTTGGTGTTTTTCAGTACTATTCGGTGTTATATGACCATATAACGGCTAAATAACGCTACTTAGTGCCTATTTTGACCCATTGTTGACCAAAAAGTACCAGTATAATTCAAAAATGGTCGGCTACCCCCACATTTTGCTCTGGAGCCCCCCCCCCAGAGTTCGGTCATTTAGCCCCCCCCCCCCGACTCTGCCAGACTCGGTTTTACAGGTATGGGCTATAGCCTGTGGGGGAGTGACCCCCTACATCTCTCCTGAGCCCACCTATGGGACTGAGTTAAGAATGTGGGTGTGGGGCAATCACTGCCCCGCCCCGACGCTGCTCTGTGCGTCTAGGCGAGCGCCTCGATCCCGAAGT
Organism: Paralinhomoeus sp. GSCO2_6; assembly: GCA_030248085.1. NCBI lineage: Eukaryota > Metazoa > Nematoda > Chromadorea > Monhysterida > Linhomoeidae > Paralinhomoeus > Paralinhomoeus sp. GSCO2_6. Next base: position 17,736 of record JASAMY010002308.1, on the reverse strand, counting down.
CGTCGGTGCTCGTCACGGAGGAGCCGTACGCGTCCGTGCTGCTGCAGGAGGCGAGCAGCCGCCACTGCCACCACTGCTTCCGCCGACTGCCTCTCGACTGGCTGCCGTCAGTGGCGCACGCGCGCACGCGCCACTGGAACGCACGCAGTAACACGGTCGTCACGCGTTGTCGTTCAGCCACTCCGAATGCTCTCACGTGGACGAGGTGCGGTTCTGCAACGAGCGCTGCCTCGCGTTGGCCCTCTCTTCGTACCACCAGTACGAGTGTTGCGAAGTGGGGAAGCTGCAGAAGACTGGCATCTCTCACTTGGCCTACAGACTGTTCCTCCGTATGGATGCGGCCAAGGTGTTGCCGCGGTGCGACTTCTCTCTCGACGCGCAGTTCAGCCGCATTTGGGCGCTGCAGTCGCACGAGGAGGCCGCCTCGTCGCAAGACAACGCCAATTACCGGCTCGCTGCCCAAGGTCTGCTCAAGCTGCTCAAGGCGAAGTCCTACTTCGACGACAGGTTCAATGGCCAACCTTCTGAAGAACTCGCAAAGACCCTTGATGGGAACGCCGTTCGAATTCTCTTTGGCCTTATTCACCGTCTCGTCTGCAATGGACACGCTATCATGAAGAGGGCCGGCCTCTCCTCCTCGCCCCACGCTCACGAGGGGTGCGACGCCCGGCCGTGTGATTCGGGCAATCTTTGACTTCTCCTTACTCCACCGCTTCATTTAGCCACAACGTCGCTGCAGTGGACGAGGCCGCCTTGGCCACCGCCGTCTATCCAACAACCAGTATGATGAACCACAGTTGCGTGCCCAATGTCTTCTCGAGGTGTCCGCGCTTGTGTTGCCGTCAGTTGCTCGCTTTACGCAGTCAGGCTCGCTTTTGTAGCTTCATCAATGGAAAGACGATAGTGGTGCGCTGTCTGACCGACCTCGAGCCGGGTGACGAGCTCTTGAACTGCTACGGGCCGAAGTTCGGCTCGATGCTCTCCGGCCAACGACAGGTGCGTTGGAGGGGCTGAGTGACCGGTGACGATCGAGCTGTGCGTCTCCTGCGAGTTTTGCCGCATGCAGGAGGCGCTGCTGGAGCAGTACCGCTTCGCGTGCGCCTGCGCAGCGTGCGCGGCCCAGTCGCCGTACGTACGCGTGGAGCGCGAGATGCTCGCCTACGCGTGTCGCGCCTGCGACGGACCCGTAGTCGTCGGTGACAACGGACCCGGGCTCGTCTGCCTCGACTGCCGCCGGCCCGCCAAGCTGGACGAGGACGAGCTCGTGCGTGCTCCATCCCTTGACCGCGAGGGTGCTGCTCAGCAGCGCATGCCGTCGGTCTAGATCCGAACTGTGACGTCGTTGGAACGCGCGCTCCTCCAGTGGCAAGACGAGACGACGACGAGGCCGATGTCGTCAGAGGCGGCCGAGGCGCTGCTGGGCCAACTGGGCGCGGTGGGCCGCCTCCTCTTCGAGCACAACAAGAAGCTGGCCGCGCTCAGAGACCGACTCGCCATGACGCTCGCCAACGCCGGTCAGCCGTATACCTGGTACCTGCTCTGTCCGCCGAGTGTGTGGGACGAGGTTGGGGGATCGCCGCTGCCCAGAGGCCAACATTGGGGGTGGATGTTCAGAATGGAAACATTTTTAACCAGCGCCTTATAAGTCACTTTTGAAAAATTTGGACCAAGTGGCATCAAAGTCTGTTTTCTGGTCACGTAACACTGAAAAGTACTCAAAGCACTAGCGCTTACCTTACATTTCTTCTTATAGGCTGGTTGAAAAACTAATAACCTTCTGGGGGAACCCTACCCCTTCCCCCCCCCCACGGTCCCACGACACCATATCCATGTGTGGACGACTTCGCAGTCCAGTCGGCCCCACGCTTGTCGACGTGTCGTCAGGACGCGGGCGGCAACCTACGCGTGCCGTGCCTCTGCAGCATAGGTGTAGATTGGGTCAAAAGCAAGGGCGTGGGTGGCTGGGGGTTTCGAGGGGGTCTTGAGCCATCCCGGATAAAATGACCAGGATTGTGAATTAGGGCGGGGGGGGGGTCGAAATGGAAGATTTCGCACCAAAATAACGTGTAAATGTGTATTTTTTGGTTAAAAATTGGTGAAAAGAAGCTCTAGCACCTTTTTGGGCTTTTTTGGGTCACACTACACTGAAAAGGAAGCAAAAACAGGCGTCTTTCGCCAATTGATTCGATATCGAGAGAGGGTTTCCCTGCAAATCATCTGGGATGGCGATGGCCAGGAGGGGGGAGGGTTGCTCCCGCAAAAAAAAAGCGGGATGGCCTTGGCCGGGGGGTGACCACCCCCCCCCCCCCCCTTGAACCCACTGAACCCACCTATGCTCTGCAGGTCGACTGCGGGAGTCGGTGGAGCTGTTGCGGCGGAACCTGCGGACGACGCAGCGCCACCACGGGCCCCACTCGGCCGAGACGCTCAACGAGCTACTGACGCTGCTCTCGCTGCTCGACGCCCACCACCAAGACGCGGCCTGCACGCGCAGCCTCTCTGAGCAGGAGGAGAGGCAGTCGTGGCTCAAGCAGGCGCGCGACATCAGTCTCACCCACTACGGCGAGTTCCCCTTCCGCGACCACTGAGACGCGCGGCACGGCGGGCACGCGACTCAATTGACATGTGTCTGCTTTCAAACGTTCTGCTACTTGCGAACGGTGTGGCGTTGCTATCATGTGAGGAGGGGGGGCAGTGGAACCACTGGGAGTGCAACTGTGCAAACTAATTTCCGTCAAGATATCCCATCCACGGGTTACAAGAGCGAGTGGGGGGGGGGGGGGGAGATTTGGGTGGGGGTGTGGCTGGAGCAAAAAGTGGGGTGTAGCTGGCCATTCTTGGAATTATACTGGTATTTTTTGGTCAAAAATTGGTATAAATAGTGTCTAAACAGTGTTATTTAGCTGTTTTATGGTCATATAACACTGAAAAGCACTGAAAACACCGACATTTACTCACTTTTATCGTTTTAGACAGGGTGCAAATCTCTTGGGAAAATTCTGGGAGTTGGGGGGGGGGAGGAGTTTTGTGGGGGAGTTGAAAAATTAGTGGGAGAGGAGTAAACCCCCAACCTTTCAGTGCAAACTAAAGGTCTACTATAGTTTTCGTCTACGCACAAGATATGCCCCCCTCCCCCGGTTACAGGTATGCATGCGCTAGCGGTACCGATTGCGCATTTCCAAGCTCAGTCGGCTTGCATAACAACTGTGATGCAGGCAATAGAATTGAACATTTGTATTGCATTTGCAGTGATTTTACATTGGAATTTTAGCCACAGTCAGTGCGGATACGTACGTACAGAGTGGAGCGTCCTGGCGATGAATTTATCATAAACATTCTGGGGGCTGAGTCGAAAACATACCTGTAACTGGGGGAGGCTTTGGGGCCGCCACTATTTTTTCAACTTCCCCCCCCCCAACCCCCACAGATTTTTCCCAAAGGATTTTCACCATGTCTAAACGATAGAAGTGAGTAAATGTTGGTGCTTTTCAGTGCTTCTGAGTGTTAGACGACCATCAAAGTAAAAAAATGGTCAGCTACCCCCACCCAACTTTTGGTCCAGGCCATGGACCCCCCAGAATTCGGCAATTTGCCCCCTCCCCCACTCTGCCAGACCCGATTACAGGTATGGTCGAAAACGAGGACGGCATTTTACACCCTCTCCCCGCCCCTCCCTCCCTCCCTCTAGATACGCCGCTGCATGCAAACGTTCTTCGTCTGTTGACCACGTCATGAACATGATCGTGTGTGCCTTGTACTTGATTATGTGAGATACACGTGATTTCTTCGTCTCTAGCTCTTTTAATCTAGCTAGCACGCCTTGCAGACAATGTACAGTGTGCACACAGCGACAAGCACACACGCACGCACTAGTCGCTGCCGACAGAACCCGTGTTCTTCTTCCTGGCCTGTAACGAAGATCACCCCTCCCCCAACTTGGTCAGAGGTACCCCCCCCCCTTCCAGCAAAGCCCAAGCTAAAATTGCACCCCTATTTACTGACGCAAATTTTGACGAACGACCCCATAGAGTGCTGTTTGAGCCTGATTTCCGCACGAACGACCCATGAGTGACTGGAGCCTGGGACAGAGCCGTGGAAGTTCTGCCAGCAAGCGGTTGTACGCACGTGGTCGTCGACTTGGATGGCGACGGCGCGTAGAGTAAAGGGAAGGAGCTGTTGTGACGTGAGGCGTGTATCGACACAAGCTGATAAAACACTTGAACGACAACACACGTTTGGTAGCCGATCTAAGCAGTCGTACTGCGTCGTCGCTTGGATGGAAGCTCCCTCGCGGCTTCTTCAGAGACGTTGTCGGCGACGTCAGCCCGGTTGGCATTGGCACGACTACGAGTCGTGTTGCGGGCGGCGTTGAAGCGCGCACGAGCGAGGGGCTGCTGCGGCACGCGCGGCGGCAAGCTCGGCACGGCTCGGCCAGGCAGCTGCCTGCCTGTGACCGCCGCTGTGCGAGAGAGCGCGCCGAGCATCTCACACTTCCAGAGCCTCTTCCCGTCCGTGGTCTGGTGCAGGCGTTAGAGGAAGCCGTCGCCATCCACGAGCTTGCGACCATACTTGGTAACTTGATATAGAAAGTTAGGTCAACTTGTAGTTGAAGCAAAGTTATTGAAAAGTTAAGCTAACTTTAACTGGAGTTTTCGAGTAGACACTCTAAATAACTCGAGTACTGAGAAAAGAGCCCAAGGAATTGATGTCCACTCATGGTTTGACACGTTCCTCCTATGGTGCCCTGCTGGGCTCTTTTATACACTGTATGCACTACCCGGGACACCTTTAAAGACGGACGTGAATACTGTAACTTCAGCCTGAAAATTCGACAATTTGGCGCGTATTTTGCAGCCAAAGAGCCAAAGAGCCAAAGTGATTTTGAAGAGTTTAAAAAGAAACCGTAGTAGGTACGCTTCCAAAACCACTAAAACTAACACTAAAAACCACTCAAGTTTGCCGTTCGTGTTTTTTTTTTCAACTCGCTGTACGCTGTTACGTTACGTGCCTTGGACCAGCTGCTTCCATATTCCCCGCGGGGAGTGTTGACCGCCAGCAGTTGTCGCTGGCTCATTGCTGCGCGGAAGGAACTTCGCCAATCTCAAGTCCTCAGCGAGCAGGATCTGCAATGTGGTTAATAGATACTGAAACGTCTGTCAAAAACAATGCTGTATGCGATGCACATGTACCTAGCGCTTAATTTTTGCCCACACAACGAACCTGGCATACCACACCTCTTACACCTGTGCAATTGGGGAGGGCATTAACTTCCAACCTCTCGATACCTGAGTAACTATTGTAGGGGTCTTTATTGAAGGGGGTCTATTGGAGGGTTTACGGTATGCATAGCACATCGCATTTGTATTGGCGCTGTTGCATGTTTGGGTTGAATGTGCTGCTGACACAATTTTTATACGGTAGTAAGAACGCCAGCCAGCGGGGAGCTGTGGTTTTCCAATGTGTCCAAACGACACAAGCCAAAAGCCTAAGTTGTGCGCAATAGCGTATCAAAAACTTTCAACCTGGCGGGGGGGGGGGCAAATCAAACTTTTGTAAACTACCTTTGCAAAGCTATGTTAGGCACCACACGTATCAATTTCGCAGGTTTTACACCATACCTGTAACCGGGTCTGGAAGAGTAGGGGGGGGGGGGTAAATGGCTGAATTCTGGGGTTGGGGGCTGTCTGGAGCAAAAAGTGGGGTGGGGTAGCTGGCTGTTTTTGGAGTTATACTGGTACTTTTTCGTCAAAAATTGGTATAAATAGGGCATGAACAGTGTTATTTAGCTGTTTTATGGTCATATAACAGTGAAAAACACTGAAATACACCAACATTTACTCACTTTTATCGTTTTAGCAAGAATGAAAATTCCTTGGGAAACTCCTGGAAGGGGGGTTGGGGGGTTGAAAAAATAGTGGGGGAGGGTAACCACCCCCAGTTACAGGTGTTTTACACCATTGCCAGCAGCAGACGCTGTATCTCACTCACTGGCACGCACGCCAAATTCTTAGAACACAGCTCTCTGACCCCACATAGCCCTCCTCCCGGTGCAGCTTTGTGTCGTCTTTCTAGAGCAAGCAGCCACGCCATTCGATGATTCGAGAAGCAGACGCTGGCGCCAAAAGATCTCAAAACCGAGACGTCGCTGACAATTTACGGACTGCTCATGTTTCTCGTGCTCTTCTGCTACAGCACGATCGCCGGGCCCGTATTTCTGGAACGGCGGTCGGCGGCGATACCAGCTTTTAATTTTCCAAGAGAGCAAACGTGGTTCCTGTTATCACTCACGTTCTCATCACGGTTAGGTTAGCGCATCGCGAGCACGCGCCTATTTGTTCATCCTGCTGCAATTCATACTTCATACTACTGTGCTCTGGCAGCGTCCGAAAGGAGTTTGGTCGTCTTTACACTGGTCATCATAGCAGTGAAGGCCGAGGTCATATCGAGCACGAAAGCAAACAATTCAACAATCTCGTGAAAACAATAAGAAAACATTCATTTTACAGTGCTTTAGAGTTTGCGCGCTTGCAGTTACCGCTTACTGTAGCAGACATCACAAAGGTACCGTAGCTGTCGAGCTGAAACTGCACTATAGAATGAATCGGCTCTGAATTCCCCCCCCCTCCCACAATTGTGACCTTGAGGTACTGTGTCTGTGGCCCTAAGGGTATGGGCCCTCACCTCAAACAATTCATAAACAAAAGCGGATTCTATCGAGCCATCGTACGTGCATGTCCGTCAAGCGATTCGTGAGTAACGCGTCCCACAGCAGCACTCTGCCGAGCACAACAGTGCCCCCACCACCCTGCATTGGCTGGTGGCGAGCGCAGAGAGAGAAGAGCATTCGTACGCTAACAAAGGGACTCAGTAGTTTATTAACAGAAGAATCACGGCAACGCTAAGGCACGACGCACCACAACAGAGTAACGAGCGACACGCGGTGGTGTGTCTGCAAAGGACTCATTCGTTGCACGCCTACAAACAAAGAGGACCCAGAGCAAAGCGGACAATCAACGGTGACTAAGTCACAGTCGCCCACCCTAGCCCCCCCCCCTCCGTCCGGAACTGGACCCCCCCCCCCCCCGACTCATACCTGTAACTGGGGTGGGGTTTGGGGGGGGGGGGGGGCTTTGGGGGGTCCCCCACTACTTTTCCAACACCCACCCAACTCCCCCCCCAACCCCCCCCCCCCCAGAATTTCCCCAAACGATTTTCACCATGCCTAAAATGATAAAAGTGAGTAAATGGTGGTGTTTTTCAGTGCTTTTCAGTGTTATATAACCGTAAAACAGCTCAATAACACTGTTTAGGCCCTATATATTCCCATTTTTTTTTACAAAAAATTACCAGTATAAAAAAAAAATGGCCAGCTACCCCCCACTTTTTGCTTCAGACACCCCCCCCCCCCAGAATTCGGCCGTTTACTCCCCCCCACTCTTCCAGACCCGGTTACAGGTATGCCCCGACTCGGTTATATAGATGTGTCCCCATTCGCTCTAACCAACAACTAATAAACGTAGCCGCACGTTTGGAGAACTCAACGGTGCGCATCCTGTCATGAGATTGCCTACTGACTGAGGCGACTAGGGGCTGCGCTCGCGGGCGCGGGGGACAGATCAGTCGTAGCGCTCGGCGAGCACGAGCGCGTAGAGTGCCGTCCAGCCGGTGTGCGGGTGCGCGCCCCGGCCATGGCCGGTCGCGTCGTCGTAGTGCTCCCAGATGAAGCCGGTGCGCCGGTACTCGCGCGCCACCAGCTGCACCACGTTGGCGCGCAGCCGGCCGTACAGCTCGGACGCGCGCGCCGCGTGCGCGCCTGCGCCGGCAGCAGCAGCAGCTCAGTAGCGACCGAGTACACGCGCGCGCTGACTCACCCGGCACCGCGGAGTAGTGCTTGAGCGCGGCCAGCGCCAAGTAGTTCATGTGCACCCAGACGCTGCCGCGCCAGTAGGGAGGGTCGTGCTCCGTGTTGCGCACGCCGTAGAGGGGCGCGTTCGCGGCAAGCGACCTGCCGGCGTCGAGAGGCAGCGGTCGCGTTCAGGCTATGGTGCGAGCCGCTCGGACGAGGCAACGTATGACTCGCACCTGAGTCCGTAGTTGCTCCAGAGCAGCTCCTTGTCGGCGAGCTGCTCGAGTAGCTTGCCCAGCTGCTGGGAGTCGGGCGACAGGAGTCGGAGGAAGAGCGGGTAGAGACTGACGTAGCCGAAGGCGTCGACGACCAGTCGTTCCTTGGGCTCGCCCAGCGTCACGCGCACCATGTCGGGCCGGCCGGGGGGCGGCCCCTGTGCCGCGCGACTGCCGGCCGGCGGCGGCGGCGGAGCGGGCGGCCGCTCCAGCTTTACGTGGCGCGTGTGCAGACCGAAGTCGGCGTACCTGCAAGACGGCAGATTCCAGCGAGGTTCAGTTTACGCTGGCGCTGCTGATTCGAAGCAGTGCGAGCGAACCTGCCGGCTTTAGCGGACCAGTGCAGCTCGTTGAGTCGGTTCTCGTCGGCGAGCGCCTCGGCGGTGTCCTTGAAGCGGCGACCGGCGTCTTGGTCGCCGACGAGAGCGGCGAGGCGGGCCATGACGCGAGAAGCGAGAGCCATCCAGCAGTAGAGGTCGACGTGGTACTCGGCGTCGGTGGGGTGCGAGGCGCGCGGGTAGTCGTCCAGACCTGCGAGGAACGAGGCACCCACCAGCGGATCGAAACAGCTAGCCCGGTACGCGAACGCGCGCCGTCGCACCCGATGGCAGCGTCTTGGGATTCAGTTCCCTGACCGCGGTCGCGTTCCTGCCCCTCCACCTGTAGGTGAAGGCCTTCTGGCCGCTCTGTGTCGTGTTCAGCCAGTGGAACCAGAGCTTGAGTCGAGGGTACATGCGCTTGACGCGCTCCGTCGTCGTCGTCGTCTCCTGGGCCTCCCCAACGTCGGCGTCGAGGAAGCGCTCGACGAGGTAGAAGAACATGGGCGGGTTGGCGACCGAGTCGTACTGGACGAGGAACTCCAAAGGCACGCGCATCTCCGCCTCCGCGCCCAGGATCATCTCGCGCGGCATCCAGCCTGACAAATACGTCAGCCACCCTCGGGGAGGGGGGGGGGGTGAGTTGGAACAGAGTCCAAGCCCGGCAACGCACCCTCGACGTTCATGGTGTCCAGCCAGCTGGCCAAGACGTCGAGGGCGATGGCGGCGTCGAAGTGTCGCACGAGCAGCTGGTGGAAGCCGTCGTCCCAAAGGAAGCCTCTGGGGAACATCGGCCGAGATGGGGCGACCGCCAACAGCTCCAGCGGCCCGTAAGGCTGCGGCTGAACTGCGCTGACGGTCAGCGTTCTGCACGACCCGTCCGTCTGGACGCGTTTCTGCTTCTACCGAGTGCCTCGCCCTCCCCGCTCGACGGCGTGCGCCAGAGGGAGGCGTGCGTGCGGGCGCCGCGTACACTTCCAGAAGAGGAGGAGGAGGCCGACTCACCCTCGAGTTGTACTTGGACATGACCCTGCTGACCCCGCTGAAGTAGCCGAGACTGCCCATGAGGTTGGCGAGGGAGGCGAGCGCCGCCTCCTTATAGACGTCGGGATAGTTGGCCTTGTGGAGGTGGAGGAGGCGCTCGACGCGCTCCTCGAACGCGGCCCTCTTCTGGGCGAGCAGCGCGTCGAAGGCGGCGCCCACGAGGCTGGCGGGACGGCGTCTCGACAGCGCCTCCGACTCGAAGGCGACGTCGACGGAGCCGGTGCGCACGAACGTCAGCTGGACGGCGAGCACGTTGGCCGCGTCGCGGGCCGCCGTCGAGTCGCGCGGCAGATAGCCGGCCAGGCCGAGCACGCGCTGCACCCGGCTCTGGGGCACGCTCACGACGCCCGTGCCCCTCAGCATCTGCCAGCGGACAACGCTGCTTCGTCCGCGACCGCACACGCCTCCCACTCCCAACAGCGCCGCAAAACGTCGGCAGGCAATTCGTGATGCTAACTGGGAACACCACTCGCCACTCGCAGGCGTAACTGGGTAAGGGATAAGGCACAGTTAGCCCAGACTCAGCTTCAGCTACACCAACGGCTGAACAAGACGCGCACCAGTTCTTTGAGGACCCTGAGATCCGGGCGTGGCTCGACGCGGGTTGCGAGAAAGGACTTCACGACGAAGTTCTTGGCGTTGGCGAAGCTGAGCTTGAAGTGGCCCAGGGTGGGCGTGTAGCCGAGGACGTGCTCGATTGTCTGCGCGTAGCGCTCTCCCGCGAGCTTCGGCCTCAGGAAGCTGCCGTCGGCGTCGTCGCCGTCCAGCGCGAAGTAGAGAATGTACGAGTGCAGCGACGCCTCCGCCGACGACACGTTCGCGTCCTAAAAAGGACATGGCTCTGCAACTAACGAACGTTGCAGGCGCTGTTGTCGCAACAACGGTGTGAAATTGAGCCGAATGGCGCGCCGAGCACAAGGTCACGTGCTGTGGATTTTTGTTGGGGGGGGGGGGGTGGGGTACATCAGGATTTTTCGGGATGCATCGAAATTACACTTAGAATGGTCCTTTTTGGCCAAAGAACAAACATATAATGGCGTAGTTTTAAGCTGAAAAGTGCCAACCACCGCAGTCCCGAAGGCAAAATTGTGCCATTTTATCGTAGAGGCTTGAGGCTGAAAATAATAATGGAGGGGAGAGCGGGGGGGGGGGGTGATCCGGTTTTGGGGATGGATAGGGTCCTCCAAGGGCACCAATGTTGTGCGATGTACAAGTTGGGCAATGAAAGAGAGACGGGACGACCGTTGGCTGTGCGCTGACGCGGGCCGTCCAGTCGCCGCCGAAGGGCGCGTCGTGGGCGGGCCGCTTGAGGAAGACCGTGGTCAGGGTCACCTCCTGGTCCACGATCGTCTGCTCGCCGAAGGAGCGCGGATCGTGCGCCGTCCAGCCGTAGCGCTGCACGCCGTCGCCCGCGTCGCACCAGTGACTGCCAACGGACGCGCAACGTCGTCAACTGCGCTTCCATCACCGCGCCGCCCGCACGCGACACAGCGCACCACAGCACCGTATGTCCGGCACTTCTCCGACGACTTGCGGCTGTCTGTACCACATGAGTCCGAAGACGGGCGCGTTGGGCGCGCGCGCCTTGAGGCCAAAGTAGAGGTGCGACCGGTACGTGCCCCAGTAGAGGTCGGGCGTCGACAGCGACGAGAGTCGCTCCTGGGGCAGCGCGGACGGCAGCGGAGAGGGCGTGCGCACGAGCGCCGGCAGCACGGCCCATGTTTGGTAGGCGTGCCAGCCGACCACCGACGCGAGCGCGGGCGCCGCCAGCCAGTAGAGCAGGCGCAGCGCCAACGACGGCGACCACGCAGCCGTCGCCGACTTCCGGTGGCCGCCGCCGCCGCCCGACCGACGGCCACCAGCAGGCGGCGACGGGCTCTTCTTGCCAGGCGAAGGCGCCCCGTGGCCGCGGCCCATTTCACCTACAGCGCCGGCGGAGGTCTGCAGAGAGAGATCGGCCGACCAGGCTATTTCCAAAAGACGCAACAGACGCAACAGACGCACCGGCTCAGGCTTAGGCTTCGCTTAGGCTTAGGCTTAGGCTTCTCTTACTAGGCTTAGGCCTTTTGGGCGTTGACTAAACACACACCTAGCACACCCAACACACCTGAAGGCTTAGACTTTGGTTTAGGCTTTCGCTTAGGCTTAGGCTTAGGGTTTCGCTTAGGCTTAGGCTTTCGCTTAGGCTATGGCTTAGGTTTTGCTTAGGCTTAGGCTGTTTTTGCTTAGGCTTAGGCTTACGTTTTTGCTTAGGCTTCACTTAGGCTTAGGCTTGGGCTTTCGCTTAGGCTTAGGCTTCGCTTAGGCTTCGCTTAGGCTTCGCTTAGGCTTCGCTTAGGCTTATGCTTTCGCTTAGGCTGAGGCTTACGATTAGGCTATAAATTCGCACTAGGTGTGTTGGGTGTGTTGGGTGTGTTAGGTGTGTGTTTTATGTAACACCGTCTTTTGTGAATTGCCGCCGACCACGACAACGACCATTTAGCACGCGTCGGGCCGATACGCCAATGGAGAGTCTCCCTTACAGTCTCCGTTACAGTCTCCGTTACAGTCTCTGTTACAGTCTTTGTTGCAGTCTCTGTTACAAAGTATGTGGTGTACGATGCAACTTTCTTACGATACAATTTGCAAATTTACAAACATCTGTGTTTTTTGTTGGCTCGGAATCTTTTTGTTCTGCTAATTTGTTGAAACGAATGAAACAGTCGATAAAACAGCGATGAAACAGTCGATGAACAGCTGTTAGAAAATGAAGCAAAGGAGCCAGCGCGAACTCTGGGACGTGCAGAATATTCTGGATGGCTTGCGACGGCGCGACGGTGCGCACACTTTCGATTGGTGGCTGCGAGAATCGCGGTAACACGAGGCGAAGTCGTCCTTTTTGCTTTTGCATAACTGATGGGCGCTGCAATGCAGGAATTGACGGGGTGTGAAGTCAGCTTCATGGCCGTATCCCGTCACGTCAAGGACCCTGACGTCGGCTACCAGCAGATGGGCCCAAGTCAACCGCATGAAAAAGCGCAGAAGCTGGTAGCGGTGGCAGCAGCCGCACCGCTGCAAGAGCCAGCCTCCATCCCACAGCTACTACCACCGCCGCCGCCGCCGTCACTCGGGAGCTGCGGCAGTAGCACTGCTACCAGCATCGGGCACATGGTCCTCAATACGGTGCCTCCGCAGTCGGCGTCGTCTGCTGTCGCACTGGCACACGGCGGCAGCCGCATTGCAGACTGCTTCGGCGTCGACACGCGGCCGCAGTCGACCCCGTCTGCGTCCAGTGGAGGCCCTCCGAAACCAACGAATCGGCTGAGCCAGAGGCCGGCGTTCGCGTCGCTAGTAGCGTCGACGACAACGGCGTCAACGACTGCGCTCCTGTCGGCGACGAACGTGATCGCCTCAGCCAGGACGTTGGGACGAGCGCGAATACTGGTCGGAAACTGTCAAGACGGCGTCGTCGAGCTTGCCGAGTGACTCGTCTGCCTGGGTCGGGGAACCGCCTGGGAAGCCGTCTACGTCAGCTGTGACCACGTCGACTGCAGATGAAGCGTCGCGAACCGTGAATCGGAAGCGCAAACTGAATAGATGCAGTTCAATTCTAACAGTTCTAGAGTTCCATATCGTACTGACTCCTTAGTCGTTATTACATCGCTATTATTGGGCATGTCTAAGCGCGGTCGAATTCAAATTATTGGGGTCTCGTAGCGAATGCAAGCTTGCCAGTAGACCTTTGGCGTATCCTTGGCGCATCCTTGGCGCATCCTTGGCGTATCGGCACATTTGGCGTATCCGCTTTGGCGTATCGGCCCGGAACATTTAGCATTAACGGCAATTACTATTCGAAGCGAGCAATGCGTGCAATGCATTCAGAACGAATGTCTACACACGGGGTGAAGATGTAAACTCTTTTCAGTGGGGCTGAGATACCGCATCATCCGGGCTATTGGGGATGGGGGCAGAGGTACGTCATTGGCTACCATTCCATTTTTTTCTGTGATTCTTTTCGTGAGCTATGGAGTCGCCATTTTCGCCTGCAAAGAGTGCTCTATACAAACCGATCGATCAGCAGTCGACGCCTGCTGTTACCGGTTCCGAGTCGGTCGTTGCGCGTCAGGCGAAAGGCGTCAAACCGTCCAAAGGCGGAATGGAAGAACAGAAGGCAATCGAAGACAAGTTCACGGTGCCATCATGGATCGGATGCAAGGCCCAGATACACTACTACCCGGCAATTTCTGCACTTGACTTTTAACTAGCCATTTAGGTGTCATCAGCCCCTAGTTTTAAATCCTAGAGGTCCCGTCGATTGACTTTACTAGGCATTTAGGTGTCACCACCCCCTAGTTTTACTTCAAAATGCCTTATTATTTATTTATTTATCTATTTCGGTACCAACACCCACATTGCAACACAACACAACACAGCGCAGCGCACGGTAGTGTAATCACGGAAGAAAAGTGTCAACTCACGTCTGCCTACTTAGTTTGCTGTTAATGACACTATACTAGACTTAAACACCTGCAACATTGAGTTCACGTCCAAAACGGTCTCTGAGAACATTTAATAAAGAAAGGTAAAATAGAGTCTAATTAAAACAAACAATTTTTTACCCAAGCATGCCCTGTAGCTCTGTACTCCAGTTCAGCTCCTAAGTGTTAAGGAACATTCCCATCTACCTATCTGCCCATAACTAATTGTGCAGCAATTTAGCAGGTGAAAGCGGCTTTCCCGTCGTTCGACGTCTATAATTTTTCGCAGCTCTTCCATCTCACTATGATTTGTCCAATTGCATTTGCATAGCGTTCACGACAACACTTCCGCTTGTAACAGCGGACGCTACGTGTAAGAGTGTTGCGAGAATGAAAATGGCCAGCTTAGCGTCAGGACCGGAGCACGATGGCGTCGCAAGGTCAACACAAGGTACAGTATGTGCAAGACACTTGCTTGCTGAATGGTCGTGGACATTCTCTCAAGCATACACCAACACATGGTACATACGTGTGCATGCCAATGAGATAGAACCAGGTCGACAGAGCGGTGGCCAAGCGGCCGGCAGAAGCGTCCGTTCGCGCGGGTTGACGGACCGGACATTTTTCACACGCTCCAGTCGTCCATTTGCCAATTGGCAGGCGAAACACGAGCTCCGGCCTCTCGGCTGGCTGTCCCTTTCGCCGTCGTCGCTCGGCCAGCGGCCGACGAGGCAAGGGACAACGCGTCGCTGTGTCGGCTCCCCGATCGGCGCTTCACGGCCGACGGCTGTATGGCGTCGCGGTCGGCCTGTTGGCCAGCTGATTGGCTGGTGACCGCCTCCTGGCTGCTGATCCTAGCGGCCGAGGCGGCGACCTGCTACGGCGTCCTCCTAATCGCGTCGACACCCTGGCACTTGGCGCTCTTCTTCTTTCAAGCTGCCTTCACCGTTTTCAGCCTCGTGCTCCCCTTCTACCCGTTCGCGTACGGGGGCGTCGCGGAGTGGGGCCGCGCGCTCGTCGCCTCTGATGTGCAGCATGTTACTTCGGGAGAGCTGGAAACCTGTTGCTGGGGGCCTCGTCTCGTTGTTTGAGAAGGGGGAATCCCTCCGGGTGGGGGCTTTTCGTGATCCTAATAGTATTCCGGGGGGGTTATTATGGCTTGCCTATGTCCAACGCGGAATAAAATGCAGGTGCGTGCGTGCTGCCGTCGCGCCGCTTCACCCGACTGGCCGAAGTCGTTGAGGTCTCGCTGCTGTTCCCGCTCTCCGCCTCCGTTCTGCGCTCGGACTCGGCTGCGGAGACGCTCTCGACGGTGCTCATCGTGCTGACGGTCGCGATGCTCTGGTCGTCCGGCCGGATCCTCGTCTCGAGGCGACTCGCCGCCCTGCTGCGGCGCTGGCGAGAACGCGACGGCGAGGGCCGACTCTGGCCGCGACGGCCCAACGTCAGCCGAACGCTGCACCACGAACGGTCGGGCGGGCCGCGGGTGCTGGTCACCGCGCCCACGCATCTGGAACTCTCGGCCAGCCTATAGCTCCAATCAACGCTTCCGGGACGCGAAACGCGTTAGATTGAACGCGCAGGAACCCAAGTGGCTGTAACCTGTGGTGACTCACGTGACGCCTTCAGTTAGCTTCTGATGACGGCACACTGGGAGCACCCGTATATGTAGCTGCTCGCCCAGCACAGCCCCAAGCCGACCAGCGCGCTGTCTGACTTGGGTTGTGTTCGTGCAGGCAAACAATCAATCATAAGCGAGCTGAGGCGTCATATCGCGTCGGCGTCACACACTCACGACGCGAGTCACGCGACATCATACCTACAGTCCTACACCTTGGGTTTTGACATGTAAACTAGACGCAGAATTTTAGTGTTCACAATTTCTTTTGAAAGAACAGTTCTGTAGCTCATTTGGTGGTGGGCAAGTTTATCGGACGGGGCTGCTAAATTCAAGGGCCCCAAGGAGGGGTATTTGTGTTTTGTAGATGGGGCGAATTAGAGGTTCTACGGTACAATAATACATACATCTAATATAAATCCCATCTTAAAATAAACAATAAATAATATACAATACTGGCAGTAGGTATACGTCTATGGCGTGGAAGAGGCGAGCTGCTACATGTTAATGTAGGTTTGTAATGCTGAGAGTCGACTCGCCGCATTATGCCCCGGGTAGAGGGTAATGGGGAAAATGGACGCACCTCCCCCCCCCCCCCCAGCAAACGTTCAGATATCAGACCCCAGTTCAGAACAATGATTTGCTTGTCAACACTGGTATTGTCACGATCTGTTCCCCACGTTTGGGTACTGTTTATTGCTTGTACGCGCTAAAACTACACTGTATACTATTGTCGTGCCACTGCAGAAGGAGAATTGCGCCTACAACTGTAATTTTCAGTTTCAAAATATTTTTTGCGTCTGCTCAACATTGGCGCAACTGCTTTTACCGGTCGAATTAACGAACTGCCGTCCCTATGAAAGCAACTGTAATTGGAGAGCGGGTAGCTCTGCTCGACATTCGCCCTTGACATTCTTCCCCAATGTCTGATATTGCCTACGCTTCCACGGTGCGTTGGGATTGCCCAAAATGAAATTTTTTTTGTTGAAGTTGGGGGATTTACGGTATATAGAAGTGTACATAGCTGACCTACACTCGAGAATCCGGAGCAACCTGGTCGGAGGACCAAGCGGCGCCAAGGAGTCTGCCCAAGCCGTGTGCAGTTTCTCGTCTGTCTAGATTGCTTTCCCTAGATCTAGCTCCATCTAGCTTGGCTCATTCCTGTCATCCGTATTACTATATCACAACGTTCCGAACGTTCCTTTCTCGAATACGTGTAGCTAACGTATTTTTGTTCCAGCATTCCTAAAAACAGCAATGGATTCTAATCAGAGTTATTAAAATCTGGAACTACCAAGCGAGAGCTACACTATCTTGCGCTGCGCGTCTACCCCGTCATTGATTGCGGTTATAGTGTGCTTTTAGTTCGCATATAACTGATGTATTTGCGATTAACAGTTTAACATGGACGTTGACAGCTTGGCCACTGCATAGCCAGATGCTCAAGGAACAGCAATATGTGGACAGGCACATACAGTGAATTAAGCAATACCGTAGCCCACAAGAGAGCTTTAAATGCAGAAGGGATCATGCCTCTCACTTCAAAACCTTAAAACTTTATTTTTTTGACGACAACCACCTGACACAGCACAATGGCCTTAACTAGATCACAAGATTACAGGGCAGCGGATCATAGGATCTCACAGCAGCGGACAAACGTAGCGCAGATTCTCCTATGGTGTCTCCCCCCCTCCAACCCTTCTAAGGTGCCCCTCACGAATTGTAACCCGGGGCAATAGTGGAGGACTTACGCTGCAAGAGTTCCCATTCAAAATACTCGTTTTGAGAACGGCAAAGCGCATTGTTAGATTGTTTGTAGCATTGTAGCGTGGCTTATATAGTGCTGCCACATTTTGTATCCCGACCCAACACATGCGAGTGACCCTGCTTCGACGTCATATGTACAACGAGGAAAACCCTTTTGGCATTCGCTAAGCCTTCGTGTTTCTTGGTTGCCTGTCTTGTCTTGGTATCTTGATTGCGTTCCTCCTACGTATCGTTTATCCTATGATTATCCTATCGTTATCCTATGATTATCCTATGATTATCCTACGTATCGTTTATCCTATCGTTTATCCTCCTACGACTGATATACACATACTTAGGTATTAAAAAAAAGAAAACGAAAGAAAATCTTTTGGCGAGTGATTCGATTTAGGCATTTGTTCGACTTCTTCTT